>JAAAKQ030360804.1:36808-47361 GCA_010016005.3 Zanna intricata
AACAAAAGACAAGGTATGCCTGTCAGAGAAGTCATCCTTCTCCATGACAACACTAGGCCGCACATTGCAATTTTGAAAAGATAAATTGAAAAAATGTTCTCGGAAACTCTTGACTCCATCCCTACAGTCAAGATTTGTCTCCCTGTAACTATTCTTTGTTCGTGTCCTTGAAAGAATTGCTTTGACAACAATGAAGACATCAAGGAGTGCATGCACAATTGGTTTTTGATTCATATCAAATCTTTTATGAACAAGGATTAATCAAGCTTTCAAATCGTTGGCAGGTGCGTAGATCATGCAGAAGACTACACAGAGAAATGATGAAGTATGAATTGTGTATATTATTAACCTATAAATTTATAAATAAAAATTACCATTTATATTTTTATTCACCCTCGTATTAAAATTTTTTTTTAAAGTTTTCACATTTACATTATTTTATAAATACAATAAAGTTACATATATCTATTACAATAATATTTTAGATAGTAACTCATTCATTAACATTATTACAAATAGAATTATTACAGTATATATATATATATATAGAGCGAAATACTATTTCATTACTATTATATATATATATATATATATATACACACACACATAGCGAAATATAACATTTTTGGCCTGGTTACCGTATTGAAGTCTCCAACCCATTTTACTGAAACAATATCTATATCTACTGATAATTTTTTGATCGGTATTGGGAATATAAAGAGGCAAACTGTCTACTATTGTTATACTAACTATTATGTTTTAATTTTAAAAGTACAAAGATAAACATCACCATTTTCATTCTCAATTGATTAGACTTAGATTAAAAATAAAAGTTGAGAGATCTACACTCTGCCATAGATGCAAATACAAAGTATGAAAAGTTTAACTTGCTGAAGAAAAAAATTCTACAGATTAACAAAATATTAAATACAAGACTGAATGAAGGAGCAGTACTTGAAATGGTTCAACACTAAAAATGATCAGAATAAAAAATAATACAATAAATAAAGAATACAGAGTTGAAGCTATCCAGAAAAGAATCTGAAAAAAGAATTTGATCTGATAAATTTAATTAACATTTCAGATAAAAGTGAGACAGATTGGAAAATAATTAATAGTAGGGCTAAAGAAATAATTGTAAATACAACAAATTTATTTTCAAGGAGGAAGGAAAATAGGATAGTCATAAATCCTTTTCAAGTTAGTAACATTTTTAATAATTATTTTGGTAATATAGCAGTGATTATAGGTAACACAGTGAATCTAGATAATAGGTATAGGTGATTCAGTGAATCTGGTTTTCCACTGTTCCAGGAACAAAGTTTAATAAATTTCAAACTGTGAATGAGAAAAATGTTTATAAACTGTTCCATTTTATGTCAAAAATACCGGTTTGTGTCAACAGTATAACTATGAAAATCATTAAAGGCTTCAGTTTTGAATTAAAAAAAAAAATTATTCCAGACAAATGCAAAGCAGCTAAAATAATAAGAATGATAACACAAATATAGAGAACTGCAGACCCAAACTATTTTTGTCAGTTACATCAAATCTTATCGAAAAGATAGTATGTCATCAGATTAAAAATTTGGGTCTTTTCCATTAAGCAACAGCAATGTAATGTTTATTGAAGTTACGTTTATAAATTGTTCTTTTTCAAAATTTTGGGCCCAAAATAAATTATGAAGGGCCTAGAGTAATAGGCCTACTCTTAGTACTTGAAAAAAAAAAAACTGAGTGTCCTTCATCTAAAAAAATGGCCCCCAAATCATAATATTTTAAAAATGTTTTATTTTTGGGGTCCTGAAACCACATGTAGGACAGGTAGCAAAAATCTGAAATGTTTACAGCAGAGAAATACTTTTTATGTATTTTAAAACCATATAAAATTTATTTTGTTATTCATAGTGGTTGATGGGTAATGGGTAATGAAGCCATCAAAACCGCTAAAAACACCATTCCAACAGTCAACAATGTATCCAAAAAAAATTCACAGCATGTATTTTATCAGATGATAATCCAGGTCTACTATGCAAAATATTTTGATATGTCTATAGTATATATTCTTAATAGTTTATTATTACTTAAAGTATGTGTTGTAACTCATGTTTAAACACGAAAATGAATAGACATGAATGGACAAGAATGTTTATGTAATCCTTAATGTAAACATTATAGAAGGCTCAGTTGATGTTTTGATTTCAATATGATATCTCCTGTATTGTTACTATTGTTAATACTGTGGTTAGGTTATGTACACTTGTTTATGAAGTAATTTTATTAGCAGTGAATTTCTCTGTTACGCGACACCTTTTATTTTTAATTTTTTTAAATTAATTTTAATTTTTAATTTTATTATATGCGATATCTTTTATTTATTTTAAAGAGAAATTAATGTAAAGGAACTTTCATAAGACAAAGTGAGGTGCAATTGGTATAATTTATATCAACTGTATTGTTATTCTAAGAATCCTTCAATTTTATAAAAACTGACTATGGAGTGTTCAATTGGTATTCACACTGAAATAGTATGTCACAAATACTGCATGATTTTAGAATTTACTGAATAGTAAATAACATTTAATATCTTTAAGAAGTATATGTACTGAAACAAAAAATCTGTACTTTGCATAAACCCGAACGTTTAGAAAAATATTTTCATATTAATGTGAAAAATTGCTCTGATCCATTTAGCTGTCAAACTAAACCAGTTAGAAATCTATTTGACTAATATCTGACACTTTCAACAAGCAATTCTAACTTAAAATTAATTTCAGGCAGAGCACAGTGTACAAAATTCTTAATCAAAACACAAAAACCACATGATGATACAGAAAGCGAACCAAAATGTCAAAATATATTTGAGCCTCAACATGTTATTGTTGACTCTGTGAATAAAGCTTGTTCAGCACTTTGCATTTCCCAAGTTAAGGTTCAAAAATTACCAAGCGGTGCAAAGGAACCAATTTTTAAAAATAAAGTTACAATAACAACAGAGCCAAGCCAGTTCCCAGTAAATTAAACGATTACTTTGACTTAAACATTCCTACAGAAGAAACCAGTTTAGAACCACAAAATTATGCTGATTTAGATAATCATTAATAAATAATAAATTAATCATTATAATAAAGGATATATATGCACAAACAGTTTACATCAACACTGGGAAAAATTAATTTTTTAAGGTTATTACCAAGCAACTGGAGCATTCAAAATGTGTTTAGTGTTAGTATTTAGCCTGTCAAATGAAACAATTAGTTAAAACAAGTGGAATTTTGCCACAAATCTGCAAAAAGAAATGCAGTCACGTAGAAAATGAAACACGCATGCTGTCACAGTGTGAAGAATATCCAAGCACTAATAAATGCTCAGATTACTGCAAGAGAGCTGGGATGATTTTGATTCTGAAATTATCTTCAAACAGAGGGGTTTATGTCGATCATCGTGAACTAACTACTCAAATTCTTCCATTTCAAGAGTACTTTTAACTTACTGAAAATTTAAATTATCTAAAAAGGCATCATTTTGTTACAAACAAAAATTTTCTCAATATTAAAAAGGAGAACTTGTTGGAGGGTGAATTTGTTGAAATAGGAGACTCAAAATTTTCATTTTGTGATACACGATTTAGTCTAGTCATATTACTGGTCAAAGAACTTATGCCCACACAGTACATCCATTCTCATATGTTTTAAAAAGAAGGAAAATTACAAAGCCAAAGCTACAATGTGATTAGCGAGTACTTGAAGCACAATACTACATTGTTCTGCTACTTAAAGCACATTATAAATAAAAGTAAAAACACTGTTACCACTAAAACAATTTTTTTTATTTTTCTGATGGTTCCTCAGCCCAGTAAAAACCCAACAAAAATTCATAAATTTGTGCCACCATCAAGAAGATTTTGAAATCACAAATCAGAAATGATTTTGAAAGACCGGGTGATCTCTGAATCTGAAACATTTACATTACTATCGATACACAAGGACATTAGTGTTTCTGATTGCCTTATAGGTTTGATTACCAAAGCAAAATTATATATGCTGCAAATACGATGGCAAGTGGTGGTTAAGTGAAGTAATTTTAGTCAAAATACATGAAAATGAAGAGAAATATCAAGTACACTTTTCCAGCCGCAGGGTCCTAGTACTTCAATCAAGAAATCAATGAGGGATAATCAAACATTGATTGAACTAGAAAATATTTTTAAGAAATTCATGCCTTCAGAGCTTTTTCTATCAACTACTGGAAGAGGACACAACATTACAGCAAAGATGAATGAGGATTTAGTTCTACTCAACAAAAAATGGCAGTACTAAGTTATGTTAAATTTGTTATTAAAAAGTGCAAGGATTATTTATTTCTTCCATTAGCAGGAATAAAATAAGGTAAAAGTGAATTGAAAAACTTGATAATGTATTTGAATTCTCATTTTCTAATAAGACTAAATATTATCAATTTATTCACTCTAATGACTTTAGTTGTAATTTTTATAATCTGAAAAAAATACCTATCAGTATTTTTGGATACACTGGTGGTAAAAAGGAAGTGTTTTTACCAATTTTGTTGGCTTCATTATTTGTCAACCTCTTTGAGAAAAAAATTTTTACATAGTTTGAAAGTATATACAAAAGCACTTAAAGATGAAGTTCCATCTTTACTCTTTCCAAAAAGCCCATTATAAACCTCTGTACAATGTAAAATAAGAATGCTGCAGCTCACGGAAAAAGTGACAAAAATGGCTGTCTTTACCTGTTGGAAGTTAGGAAATAATATTACTCAAGAAATTTATTTTTAAATGTGAAAAAAATATTTTTTGGCCACTGCGACATAGGTAGATAGATATATAACAAATATCGTCAAAAATAGTGATAAGCTGATCATTTGTTGAATTAAAATGGAATCCTCCAAACGTGGTTCTCTCCACTAATGGTAGTTACAAACATCAAAAACTATCACATCAGCTCCAGAAACTATTAATGGAGGGAAGCCACAAGGGTCTATTTTTGGACTTCTATCTATATATCTACAATGCAGGTGTTCAAGTTAAAATAGGGCTACCACTCACATAGTTTGTACTAAATGAATATTTCTGTTAAAATGCATATTTTACTCTGAGATTGGTAAAATAAACATGGAACATGTTGATATGCCTGGATCTGTAGTAGAGAGGCTGTGTATTGCCTGCAAATTTGAGTATTGCCAGTCTGTGTTAAGCATTGGCTTTTGAATACAGCTGCATAATAGAGTGTTATCTGTTAAATTCAGTTAACTGTTGAAGAATGGAAACTTAATTGTTGAAGAATGGAAACTGATTTTGACACAAAATCTATGTTTTATGTTAGTGAAAGTTCACGGAGAAACTTGAAAAGGAAACACTTATTTGAAAAGGAAACAGGTTTGGTGTAAGACTAGAAATGTGCCTAACACAGATCAGCTACAAGATTAAATTAAAGCAACAGTTAACATTTCAATGCAGAGAGGAGAATGCTCAAGTATTATCCATAGAATGCTGGCTTTTAAATGAACTAACTAATGCCGATTATGGTAAAAGGTGCGACTGTCGGTTGCAACGGAACGGGACAGAACAGGTTTCTACATCTTCCCGGCCTTTCATCCGGAGGAACCGGGTTCAAATCCCGGCCAGGCATGGCATTTTTCATACACGCTACTATTCAACAATTCATTCATCTCATCCTCTGAAGATATACTTAACTGTGGTTCCGCAGGTTTAGTTTCTATATCCCGTTACTCTATACAAATGAGAGTTGTATATGTGCAATTGGTAAAAATTTTGAAAATAGTTTCATGCGATTTTAGATATGCACATTTAGATTAGCTCAACATTCAAATGGTTCCACAATTGGCAGTTTCCTCAATATGTACATGCAGTCAACTTATGTTTTAGCCCATTTTGTGAAATTCCTAAAGCCTACCATAATATTTAAAAAAAAAAACACTCCGAATTAGAAAATTATTCTATTCGGCTTTTCGACTTTATGTTCCTTACAGGCATAGTAGAAAATTTTCAAACACTAATTTTGTCATTATAAGGAAAAGAAAAAAATTTATTATTGATCTCCCACAAACTCTATTTAGTTTTTAAGTTAAACTTCACAAAATAATCACTTTTCACTAGTAAAAGCAAATATTTTCTTTTAATTATAACTAATATCAAAGAAGAAAAGTTAAACAAATACAAAGAAAATATGGAAGAATTAATTGCAAGCAGATTTCAAACATAATAAGCTAATTAAAAAAGTAATAAAAACTAGTAAGTAATAAAACTAATAAAAAAAAGTATTGGTATAAGTATAAACTGTTTAGGAAAATTTTCCAATACAAACATATTTAAAAATGCACTAAAAAAAAAAAAATTTCACTTTCATTTTATGTCAAGAATAAATTTTTATAATAATAAACTCTAATTTCAAATTACACTATATTATTAAACTATTTTAATGGCTTACTACTAAACATATAAAATCATTCATATATTATTGCACTTCATATTATTAAAATTTTATTTGAATTTAATGAAAATTAAAGTGGAATTATTTATTTTCTTAGTGCATCTTAAAATACATTTGCACTGGAAGATTTTCTCAAAACAATTTATACTTTATTCAATAATTCACAAATAGTGAAATTTTTTCAGTACTTTTTTGTAATTAAACTTTAAACATCTGCTGTAAATACTGAACTCATGACAATAACTGCAAATGATCAAACACATATAATCTCAGTAACATCACAGTATGTATAACAAATTAATTCTTGAAACACCCAGGAATAAACAGCACAAAAAAACAGCATGTAGTAGAATATACCCACTCAACATGAGAACAGAGGAATAAATGTGAAATTAGAAACAAGATAAAACAGGATGGGCATGTATAAATTAACATGACTAGCATCCACAACAAACAAAAAAAATAAAAATTCTTAATGAATGCAAATTATAACTGCAGTTCACAATCTCCTTTTAAATAAGCCTAATCAAGATTAAAGTGAAAAAAATGGTCTAACATTTTACAGTACAAAAATTTTTTATATAGATAAAATAAAATCATCTAAAAGTGGTTTTAATCACATATTTTAAGAGCTGGTTATTTTTTTGACGTTCCTCAATATTACCAACGTTACATACCGTAACGTCTGATGATGTTAAGGCGATGTTCATTCATATTATACACAATTTGCAGGCAGAATTTTTTTTTTTTTAGCATAAATAGTAAACAATAACAAAAGTGGGAGCTTTACTGTCGGTAATTAAAAAAGAATTAGAAGCGTTTAAAAAGTTACTAGACTTTGTACATAATGTTACATATAGTGCACCTGTAAGTCAGTTTGAGGATTACCACCAAAATCATAATTCCAAATATATTTCCCGGTATTATCCATAGGCACGACAAAAAAAAATCCACAATTACACCTGAAACAAGCAAGTTAATTTTCAAGTAATACGACTTAAAAAATAATATGCATTAATCAAAACCTTCTCTCATACGTGCAAACCAACAATATTCAATGTTTAAATATCTACCTTTTGCAATCTCTCCAAAAGTACAGCTTTGACGCCAGAACGATCTATATTGCGTTTTTCTAGTTCGGATTTTAGATCTACTACTCTTAAATCATTCAATTTACGCCGATCACCTTCGGACATTATTGTATCAATACAATAGTAAACTGAATTTAGGAAAATTAAATATCCGAAATAATAATTATTACACAATCAGACAAACAAAATAACGTTTTTCAGGGTTCTACTTCTCTCCTTTAGAGCTGGAAGGAAGTCGACTCATCGAGCTGCCAACATAAAATTATTTTAACAATTGGCCTCTTAATTTTACAATAAACTGTTAATTCACTGAGAAAGAATTATTTTCAGATGCAGAAAATATTAAGTTATTTTTTTAAATTTTCACGAAAAAAGAATTAAATGTTGATTTCGGGATTTGTGTGCTGTTAAAAATTAGAATAGAGGTAGTAAAAAATATACTAATTTGATTTCAAAAGATCTTAAAATGGCAGTCATTATCCTCGTAATTTTCTTTAATCTATAATAGCCAAACTACCCTAGAAATACTGGTAGTTTTTTTACGGAATGAAGGATGTAAGATCTTTATAATGCACAGATTGAAATTTTACATTAAAAATTAGTGTTAAATATCCCTTCCGAGGTAAATTTCGAAGTGCTTTTAGTATCCTGCGCCTAAGAATACGGTATTTGGTACAAAACAGATGAATCGCGGTTAGAGTATTTTTTGTTCATTTATGCCACCACTTAATTTGTAAATTGTTAGCGTAAGATTTGTCACTTTGAGATGACAAACAGAATTGTATTTGGAGCTTGTTGCAAACCGCAATAAATTTGAGGGGAAAGCGATTGACGTATGAGAGAAGTAAGAAAAACAAAGAAGTGGTGCAGGAAGTAGAATACGTACGAACATTTTTCATAACTGCTATTTTACCAAATTAAATAATAATATTACAATTCGTTATAAGTCATCATGGCTTATATCGTCACTACTAATGTTAAAACCACGATCATTGCTATCTCCACTTGCGTTAATAACGACATTTTCAATGGTCAATTAAAGGATCCCGAGACAGATGGGTGTTTTTTTTCGGGTTTCTTGGCATGGTCCCATTTTGATTTGCATTTGTTCGTAATGGGATTTGCTCATTCTTCAATTAAATAAATAGTATCATGTAATTTAAAATTTTTACACAACATACTCTTTTAAAATTGCCCAATTTTTTCACCCGATTTAATTCCAGAAAATAAGGAGGCAATCTCAAAACCTTTTACCTTACACAGCTAAAACTTAATTGATTTTAAATAATACAACACACACCTTATTCAGTTTTATATTAAACTATACAGTCTGGTTTCAACATTGTACTGTAAATGATTCGTTTCAAATCATATAAAACTAATTAAATTTACTATTAACTTAAAATACTCAATAAAATTAAAAACCTAAAAATAACAAAAAACATAAAAACCTCAAAAATTTTTAAATTACAGCTAAAAAACTGTCATTTTTTATAAGCCAATTGATGTCTGCTTTTTGCGCATTTGAATATAGAACGCAGTTTAGTTGCAAGTTATTGTATGAAGCATTATCTATGATGATGACCAAGTTAGAGGGAAGTTTAGGAATTAATTGTTGTTTTATCCACTGCTTGTAATTAACATAAGTCAGATCATCATGGTAACCGCCCATTTTGGTACCAGATTTAAATATAAGAAGCACATTCTTGACAAAACCATTTTTGGAACTGAAATGAGCAAGCATACTTGGCATTGTAAGTTGGAGCAGCAAGGTAATGGTCAAAGCTATCACTTCACGATACTGGTTTGGTATGACTAGCAAGTACGTAGGATTCGTAAGTGTAAATTATAGGTTTGTTTTAGGAACGGTACTCTTAATAGCTCTCAAGTAACACAGTCTCAGTTCCCATTTTTCTTTTAATATAATTCTATTAGCTATAGTTTTTTTTTCCATTTGAACCCCATGTATTTGATAATACACCATGAAGACCAAAGGCTTCCTTGAAAATTGATTTTTTCTTTTACAAGAGTAGTGATCAAAGAGTAACGCGTTCACCTTTATGAATGTGAAAATTATAAATCATTTCACAAATGACAATTTATCAAAGTTATCCACAGATGTTTTAATTTAACTTGTTTAAGAATTCCATGCTGTGCCTCCTTTGTCAGAAATTTTTTTTGTTTAATCTCCAGAACCACCATTAAGTTATATCTTTAGAGGATGAAGTAAATGAATTGTAGCGTGTGTGTGAAAAATGCCATACCTGACCGGGATTCGAACTCAGCACCTCCAGCTGAAATGCCAAGACGCTACCACTCACGCCACGGAGGCCGGTCAGCTTCTCTTGTCTGGTTGTGGATAAGTTTACAACCCCCCACCAATTTTTTTTTGTATAACCCACTACTTTTCACCTTCTACCATAAAAAAAGTGGAATTATAATACTATTCTATGTTAAACTTATTGTAATCTAAAGAAACAGAATCCATTAACAACAGAAAATTTAAAAATTGTAAAAATACAGATAATTTTCATAAATCAAACTATGTTTTCACAAAATTGATAAAATATACTCATTCAAGACAAACACTCTAACAGACACAGTTACACAATGTTACAGCAAAGAAGCATCTGAATGAATGCATACCCCCAGGGCCAAAAATATGTTGTCTATGGAAACACTTAAGGGCAAATATTATGGTTTATAATGGTTTCATTATGGTTTGCAGCAAGTTCTACACATTTGTTTTTTTTTTTTTTATATATATATAATTAATTTATTTTCTACACACTATATATTTTCTGCACATTGTAATCAATATTCTATGTAGCAATATTTATTCTCTTAAGAAAGTAATATAATTGGCTTTTGTTTCACCTCTGGAACCACCGTTAGGTTATATATATCTACCCTAATTTTTCATAGCTTTTCATTAAAAGATATTAATAGATCTTTCTGATATGTTTCACTACATCATATATATATATAT
>JAAAKQ030360805.1:2729-16294 GCA_010016005.3 Zanna intricata
TATATATATATATAAAAAATGGATGGCGTAGTATTTAGTTCGCGAAGAGCTCTTTAGATATTCGTAACCGTAATTTCTTATACATTGCTGCTTATTAAGACATTTGTGCAAAAAATTATTTAAACTCATATAGCTTATTTTTATTACGTCACTTATATAATTACAGAATCAAAATTTATTCGTAAAGAAATGATTCAGGTACTAAATTTAATATTTTATTAAATTGTTTAATCATTTATTTTTAATGAAATTTGTTTAAGCTATGTCAATCAAAAAATAGATTTTTAGCTTTTATTTTCTTTACTCTTCAATAATCTTGGTCGATCTCTTTCCTACAACATGTACAATTTGTTATAAGTATTTTGTCTAAGGTCCTTCTTCGTTTCTTAACAAGAATTCTTTTTCAGATAAAATAATGCTTTCTTTTTTTTTCATTTACTCGTTTGCTCTTCTAAGAATTCCGTTTGTAATTCTGCCGGACCGTACGATTTTTTTCTATCTTTTTCCAGCGCCATAATCTAAATGCTTTCAGTTTCGTTACATTTTCCATTAGTTACACTTAGTTTTACTTATAGTTTTTCATTTAAAATTTTGGTCTATTTATTTTTATGAATTATCAGAGTGATTTAATATGTATAAAAATAGTTTAATGGGTGAAATTTGTATAATTATTTCTTAAAATTATTTTACTATAGTTTTTTTCATATTTAATTTTTATGATTTAAAATTTATTTCAATTTAATTTTTTTCAGTGCTCTTTTTACCCAATAATAAACGGACAATTCATTTCTATCGATACCATAATAGCTAGAAAATAATTAATGATTGTTTTTTTTTCATATAATCTCTGATACACAGCATAAAGGTTTTTCCTTTTTTTAAGGTTTTTCAAGTATGATACCTTTTCTCACGTTTTTTCCTCATAGATTACAGATGTGTAAATAATTTTTTTCTATCGCCCTCAGTTTAATATAAATCTATAAATGTTAATATAACTAATGTTATAATAGACATTAATTATAACGTAGGTTATATACTTCTTTTAAAACTTCTTAGCTGATGCCTTTATCTTTAAATAGCCTCAGTTTCACTAGAATTAAAGTCCAACAGTAATCTATTACTATATTATATAGCTAGCAAATTAACTTTCCATTTACCTTTGTATCGGTATTTGCTGTGGTATCGGTTGAAATATCTTGGTGGAAATGTTCACCCTGTCCATCGCTTACTGTCCATTGGTTTGGCAGGAAGAAATCTGGATGTGAATGCAGGAAATGGATTTTTAATGAGATATTATTATATCCTAACTTATCCTGTAAGGTTTATCTACCTTATCTTGTAATTTTATGATTCTTGGATTCCCAGAAAATTATGTCATGGATTCAGCCAAAACTTCAGTTCAACATCGGTTAATACAGGGGGTTAATTCATATTTGATCGGTACTCTTATTCATGGGTCAACAAAAATCCATTATTTTATTTTTGCTTCACTTACTTCTGGAAATTTGTGCCTTATGAACAAGACTCCTTGACTTTCCTTTTTCATAGCTTTCACAATTTTTTTTTTTTATTAATCACAGTGTTAGAGCATTACGCCCAGTTGAATTTGGTGAAATTAGCAGGTAGGTTTTATCTTGGTCCCGATGGTGTTTACAGATCTATTTATGACCATTAAATTTTTTAAATGTGATTAAGTGCTCCGAAGTTAGGGGCAAATTTAAAAATTCCAAAACTACTCGATCTATTGATCTTTTTATTGGTCTAAGTATTAAGTACAACCTGCATTGTGGATTCTTTGATTTCGAACTCATCAAACCTTCTACGCTACAAAATTGGGGAATAGATTTGCAAAATTCAAAAACTACCTCACCGGGTGATTTAAGAATATCGCATAAAATAAATTCACAAAAATATAATCACTTTATTAAATTTTCAGATATAAATTAAAAGCAATCCAATTTAATAAGAAAACATTTTGAATTTATAACGTTACATGCGATAGAAGTGAAGAAGTTAAATAAATTATTTTTAAAAGTACATTTAATTATTCAAAATGAATTTGAAAAGTAGTTCTGTCTACTTTTTGTATGAATTTAAACGATACAATTGATTGAACGGACGAATCATCTTCCGATCTATTTTCTGTTGCTTAAATTTCGCTACATTGTCTTAAGTTTGTTTTTATATTGTGCTGAAAAGTTTTCGAATCTATAAATATTTTCAACGGCACCATATAATTATTAATAAAATAAATATCTTAAAATATTTTTAAAAATTGAACTGAAAATCTATTTGTAATCCGTTTGGACGTTTTACTGGACGGATCGTGCTGATTTTTATTTTTTTATTATGTTTGTAATTACCCACAGATATGTTATCAAGCGTCATTAGTCCCCGAATTCCTTAAAAAATTCGCATTTATTACTTATTTGAGGTTGTTTTTTTTTTTACAGAAAATCATTTTGAAGGTCTGTCGATATTTGGTGATATATCTGTAAACCATTCCAAGCACAATAAAAAAATAAGATCAGCGTGATCCGTTTATTAAATCGCGCGGACGAACTGAAAATCTAAAATATATGAAATATATTTCCAGTCCGTCCAGACGTTCTCCTAGATGGATCGACTGATGTTTTTTTGTTCTGCTCGGAATGACCAATGATCATGTCGTCAATCGGATCCCAAAGAGTCTTCCTGAGAAATCCTTTTAAAATCTTTTATCCCTTCATTCAGGAACGTTCCTAGCTTATTACTCACAGAAATGTCAGTTAGAAGGTCCGTGCTTGTACTGACCTTCTAACTGATATTAAGTGATGCTTGCATTTTATTATGATTTTTATTGTAGTTTCAATACATTATTTTTTTAATATTACTAATTCTTTTTTAACATCAAAATTTGTACTTACAAAGTTAGTCTGGGAAGCGTTTCTTTATTACTACGGCGTGATTAAAATGCAACCCGCTGTAATTTTGTGTATTGCAATCTGCATACATCTCGCCGTTCATGACCGTTGAATAAAATAATTTCCTTTTTTAGTAATTAAGTTCGTAACAACCCTACTCTTCTTTGTTTTAATTTAGTTAACCCTGGTAACGTTGTAGTTTTTTTACTCTTTCTTCATTTAGTGATCTGTTTAATCTCGAATCAAGAAAAATATCTTTCTTATAAACAAAACGACATTGAAATTTTAATATAGTAGTGTATACTTTTACTTTATTTATTAATTCGATTCCTTTACCTTTTAACTTAGATGTAAATTACGTGTAAAATTATTTATTATATGTTTGGAAATAAATGCTTCTGTAAATTAATATAATTGAATTGTACTTTCAATATTAATAGGTATAATTTTAAAAAAAATGTTTGTGCCTTCTCTACGAATGAATTCATACTTTTTCATTAATTTTTTATTGTCTTAAGATTTGTAAATAAATACATTTTCTATCATTTTTTACTCGTTTTATAATAAATTTAAACAAATTTTTTATCGCAATTAAATATTAAGGATTTCAACCATAAAGGTTTAACGTACAAGTTATGAGGGCCATAACTACATAAAAAAAAAAAAACGAAGGCGAATACTGGCACGAAAGGTGATTAGTATTCCCTAGAAAAAAATGTAATTTATTAAACGCCCGAACATTGATCACTGAAGCAAACGCCTTGTCAGCACTTCAGTACTTTGAGCAGTTGAACACACTTAGTTGTGACCCTGTTCTCTGCGTCTAAATAATACGAATAATATTCGGATGCCAAGATTCTCATCGAATCAGTTCTAGTTTCTTTTTATTTCTACTGTTAAGTATAAAAATATGTATTCCCTGAAAAGAGAAATAATTGTATTTTATTAATTAAAAACAGGTGCTTGGTTGTTGGTAAAATTATTTTTTAGGTGGTAACCTGTCCACACTTTATTTATTATTTCTTGTATTTACTATTTTTCATACACACACACACACACACACACCACACACACACAAGAGCGCACGTATGTACATGAGGTACACATTGCGCTTTCTGTTTTGCTATGATCTATAGTATTGTATATCAAAGTTTAAAAGTATAATACTTAATTATCTTTGTAAGTAAAAACTTTCTTGTCTGTTTTCTCCGATTTCTTCACAAAATATGCTACTACTACTACTACTATTATTACTACTGGTCTTGAAAAGTTTCTGTAGATAAAAGTATTCAGTTATTCCGCGCTGGATAAATGTTTCATTATCTTTTCTTAATCATAACAGTTATTTGTGTGTTTGAGAGGAATTATTATCGGGTTTTATCGTTTGTTTTCTTTTAAGATAAAAGTAAACTTTTAAGTAAAAAGTTTGAATAAGGTACCTTATTCAGTAAAATGAGTATGTATTTATTCTAAGAATTTTTTAAATATTTAAACTAATTAACAGTTTTTTGTTTTGTATTAATATATTTTGCATCAATAAATTATATGAAAATTATTTTATTTTCACAAAGATTATTAGTTTCAATTAACAAAAGTGCAGAAGATAATTTTCATTATCTTTCAGTGTAAGTCAAGATTACACTCTGTGCTTTACATGCACGCGCTTGTATGTAAATGATAATATATATAACAATAGGTTCCTATCTACTTTCCGTATTGCACTACAACATTATACATAGTATTCCTTGATTCATGAATGACGAGAAGTAGGGTAGGGGAGAGAGGAACGTTTGGAAGTCAGATGAAGTAATTTTAAAAACTTCATATTAAAAAATAAGTAAAAGATCAGTTTTTTGTTTGCAGACTTCACTTATGTTAGTCATTTTTTACTGTAAAAATTGGTATTTTTTTATTTTTTTTATTAATGAATTAATTCATCACAAAAGCTTACAAAGCTTCTTGATGGGAATAATAGGAAAATGGAAATTTGTAGCGTGTGAAAAATGTCATCCCCAACCGGGATTCTAACCCAGGATCTCTTGATGAAAGCCCGAGGTATTAGATAGCTAACCCAAATTCTTTTCATGTATGACTGAAAGAACGTGTGTTCCGTAACGGATTATTTGGAATTTATAGGGGAGATTGAAATAATAATTATTTCAACTAGAATGTATTTTTTCTTTCAAGATCTATATTCAGAACCAGTAGTAGTGGTTATCGGGACTAAATATTTAAATATTTATGACGCTGTAAAAACCTTTACTTTAGTTATTTTAGAAAAATTTAAGGTATTTATCTTGAGACAGGTGCCTTGCACGATCGCAGGTGCCATTCCATTCCCATCTATTCTCAGATAAATGTTAACATCCTGAAAGCTCTCATTTCTTTTGAGATCATCGATAACTGAATAATTAATTTACTCTTTCCCAGCCTCTCGTTTTTTCATCTTCCACTAATATTTTCTAGCACTGTTTTAATCAATCAGTATGTAGTAAAATGATTTGACTAGGAAATAACGTTTGGCTTCTTTTACATATCCCACGTATATCCCAAAGTTACCAGATTCAAAACATGCTCATTAGGAAAAAGGAAAAAAGAGAGCCTGGAGACATTTGGAGTGTAGATAAGGAGGAGGTTAAATGATTATCTAAGGTGAATTATTAAGCTTAACTGGTTTATTTCAAAATAGGAGAAAATAGTGGTCACATTATCATAAGAAAAGGAATTTTGTAGCATTCTTGTCTTTAGCATATATATATATATATATATATGTATATACATATGTATTTTAAATAACATATACAGCTTCAGGCTTCAACAATACTAATCAAAATCATGGCCGTTTAATATTTTTCATAGCTAATTAAAAGTGGCTTTCAGTACAGCCATACTGAAAGAGGAAGATGGTTCGTTTTGAGGGGAGCATTTGCTAAATTTATTTATCTGTTTTTGTCGGTTGAAAAATTATTTAACTGTTGAAATAATTGATATACAACCTGTGTGTATGGATGGATAATTCATATATCCAAATCTTGAATGTACATCCACATCTTGTTTGTATGTATGTATCCATATCTAAATGTATGGATACGTTCTTATATCATTTATTTACATGGATACATGTATTTCTGTTGACAGTGTGTGCGTTCGTGTGTGTGTGCGTGTGTGTGTGTGTGCATATATATATATTTTAAAACGTATTGATTTATTTTTTGTATTATATTTATTGTAGTTTTCCTGAGCAAGTAGAAATCCTTAACATAATGATTTTTTTATTGTTCTTGTAAGATATACTAATTTTGGGATAGTACTAGAACTCGATGAAACCTGGTTTTGTTTTATAAAATCCAGCGGTACACCGGGAGTCGAACACTTAGAATTTTTAGTTTCGCAGTAAGCATCTACACCATCTGAGCTACCAAGTTGTTCGGTATTTTAAATATATAAATAGTTTTGTAGGTTTATTTTTGTTGAACGTTATGAAACCATTTTTACGATAGCTTTGAAAGATGGAATATAAATTTTTATTTACACTTATGTAGAAATGCGACGAACAGGCAATCTTTAAAACTGTTTTTTTTCTAACCGCTTTTTTTCTTATTTTTTAGCTAAACGTAAGAAGATGTTTTCTGGATTTTCCTCATAATTCAATATAGTAAATTTTGAAAGGAATAGTTTGAAAATTTTATACGGTTTGTATTCACATAACGAGGTTTCTACTTGGGTTACTTTATTATTTATAGAAATTTTATGACATCATAGAACGTATAATAATATTACAAATGTTCTCTTTTCAACCCTTCAGTCTATTCTATTAGGTTTACGACGTAATAATCCGGTAAGAAAATCCTATTTTTTGAGCCTCTTTATTTGCTGTAATTCTGAACAGGTTTTTTTAAATCTTCAGTATCTTTCCTTCCGTAAAATAATATATGGTATTTGACTTTTTAAACTTCTGTATGACTTTCATTATTCCCTTCGGACCTGCGGTATATAAGTATCCCAGATAAAGGGATGATGACATTGCAGAAGAATTTTGATAGTGATAATTTTTTTTAGTTGTATATTAAATATTTATTTTACATGTAATTAGTTTATTTTTTATGTTAATAAAGCATTTCAAAATACATTTATTTTGCAATTTATAACTATTCTATAGTATGTTTTTATACGTATTTACAAGTTTATAAGAAATATGCTGAAATATTATTTTATATTCAGCGTATTTCTTTATATAAAAAAAGATTTTGCTTTTGTGAATTGCAATAATATGTGAAGGAAATGTCGTATTTATTTGGTTATGATTCTTTCAATAAACTGTCAAAATAAACATTTATAAGAATTATTTGTTACATTCTGACTCAAAACCACATGCGTGCGCGCGCAAAGAGAGAGAGACATTAAATGATTCTATACCCAAAGAAAGTATGGTACGTAGTCAACTTATGCGCAACGAGTTTTTAACGAGGTTTCTTTCATATGGTTTTTTTTTTCATTCGAAAATAAATTATACTCAGATTCGTTTATTTTACTTTTTTCTTTCATTAGACTTTATATAAAAATATTATAATAAAATCCAATAAATATTTTATATTCTGTTAATGACTTTAATTAAAGTTTTTTCGGTGACTATTATCTAGCAAACCGCTCCAGTAGGGAATAAACATTCATTAATTTAGATAAACGGATATATATTTTAACTAGATATATTTTATCATAACTCTATTCTAACATCGTTTCAAACGTCTTAAGGCTCTGCGGTAGGTTTGGGGAATCTTAAGTCTAAAGCCAGTTGGGATTACTATTTCCTTAATACTTCAAATGTAGGTATGTATTGAAAGACTTGTTGATTTAAAGGACCAGCGTATCGAGTGTCCAAAATTTTATATATTGTTGTAACATGTTAGTATTAAGTTGGTCGTTTGTCGATTGGATTTCGATTACGAGATATTTTAAAGTACAGCTCTGCCAGGTAAATAAACTGGTGAACAGTTTTGATTTGGAAGTAAATAAAATTCACTAATACAGTTTGTTTTAATTACTGTAACTTGGCTTCTAAATCCGATCTTAGTGATAAATAATAATGTCTGAAGAAGATTAAATGATCATATCGTTTGTGTATAAACCCATAATTGCTGCTAGATAGAAAATTTTATCTGAACTTTATGTTGTGCAGTATGTTTAAGCATGAATCGAGAACCGTACTCTATGAAGTTAAGAAATATCGATCGGAATGTAAGTAAATGACTAATAAGATAATATGTTGAAGCCAAAAATGCCAGTTTAAATAATAAAGCGTCGATCTAAACACGATGCACTAACACGAAAGGTTCCACTAACGTCAAAAAACGTATTTATTTAAAAAAAATATGTAATGGTTTAATTTTTTAAATATTTTATCATTTCGAAAACAATAAATAACGACTTTGTTTTTAAAGATGAAAACCTTAAAGTAACAAAATGACTGCATGAATAATCCTTTAAATCAATTTTTATACAACATGTATATTTATTTACTCGTAACCCTCAGAATTTATTTAAAAAAAGTTTACCAATCAATTTAAAAAAAGCAATGTTCATCTTTAAATATTGAATTAATATTCAACAGTTAAAAAACTTAACCTCCGGAACCACCGTTAAGGTATATCTTCAGAGGATGAGATGAATGAATTGTAGCGTGTGTGAAAAATGCTATGCCTGACCGGAATTCGAAGCCGGGACCTCCGGATGAAAGATCGAGACGCTACCACTCGGCCACGGAGGCCGGCAGTTAAAAAACTGTCCTATAACTTGTTCAATCTCTATAAATTCATAGAAAAAATTTTAACGACAACCAGAATATATTAATCTATTTTCCATTTTAATATTCAGATTTTCTTTTTGAATTTTATAATTCTGCAAACTAGTATATTAATATTGTTTTTTTCTTTAGATTGTTTACTATCAGCTTTTACTTTTATAAACAAAAGATAAATTTTTTTATGTAGTTTTTCTGCTGGCTATTTTTTGATAAGCACTGTGAGAAAAAAAATTAAATCTTGCACTTTTTTACTTGTTTTTCTAAGACATTTTAGAAATCATTGCAAAGTTACTTTTTCTCGCTCTTCTTAGTTTTTAAATTTTAAAATATATCTATAAAATTAAATTCAGAATTCATTATTTTTTTTTTTAATCTAGTTTTCTGAAAGGTAACGACGTTCACATATAGGTCTAGTTAAGTGCCGGCCTCCGTGGCGCGAGTGATATTGTCTCGGCCTTTCATCCGGAGGTTCCGGGTTCGAATCCCGGTCAGGCAGGACATTTTCACACACGCTACACATCATTCATCTCCATCCTCTGATGTAATACTTAACTGTGGTTCCGGAGGTTAAAAAAAAAGGTCTAGTTAAGTATATATGTACACATTTTTAATTCCAGAAAGTTTTAATAATTAAAATTGTCGGTTTTATTATTTCCCATTTAACATCACATAGCCAGATGAAATATGAAGTATCATCTCAACTCCTTTATTTTACGAGAATGAAAATAATGCTTTTTGTTTCTTTTAGTTTAAAAATTCTTTGATTTTTATACCCTTCGTGACTCGACTAAAAATATTCTTAATTTTTTTTTTACTTCTCATATGTTTGTTATTACTGCTGTTATTTTTCCTACTTTCTATCTTGCGCAGTAATGCAACAAACGAATGTTTTTCTTTGTTTTGTATTCACCCGTTTTCATTGCTATGTTATTTTTTATTTATTTTTATTTTTTTTTACTTCTTTTAAGATTTATTATTTTTGAACATCGGTTTAATTTTAAAATTATTCTTCAGATTTGCGTATATAAAATGTTCATAACGTTAATGTTTCTACTATAATACTGTTGCATTATAAATAAAATTTATAGTTTCGAAATCCCATGGTGTTTTATTAAACTTCTTCTTTTTTTTTAAACTGGTAGGTTTTCTATGAAAATAGTTAACGCGTTCTTTATATCATACTATTAAAGTATTGTTCCCATAGTTTACTGTGAATTATTAATGTAAAATATGCTGTGCTATGAGATTGAATATCTTGAATTTGTGTGTTTAACTGTAGGTATCAGCTGATTTCCATTTTAATATAGCACAACTGTTAACGAAAAAAATGTTTTACGCATGAAAACTGTATAGAGTAAAAGAAAAATAAAAAAATAAAAAATTAGTTGAGATAAGGTGTATCAGGGATATGCCCGAAGAATTTATGCAAATATCTCCACGGCCGTTGCCTAGCGGTGGCAATCCTTGTGGTTTTGGTGTATATTAGAATGCGTTTGTTTTTCGACGGCGGTGAAATTTCCTCATTACTTAAAGCCTGTCTACAGATAGAACGTTTTTAAAGTCTGTTACATCTTTGTCAAAATATTTTTGCTAAAACTAATGCAGACGAATTTGTTATTGATTTTACATTACGAGAAACCACAAACATCGGATGCCTATCCAAATTCCAGTTTTCAAGAACACATTTTCGAAATGGGATTTTATGTAACTAATTTTATTTTTTTTTATAACTTTTTAGAATTTTTCTACGGTTTGACGGTAAATTTATTGTAATCGAACAGCGCTTGTTTGAAATTGCCTGTTTGTTGAAATATAAGTGTAACCTATGAAGGACATGGAAAACGCTAAAGGGAAATGAGACGGGTTTCACATAAATCTTAAATCCTTCATGTTTAAAACGATGTACAAAGTGTTTTGCCAAAATTTAATTTTCATATTTAGATTTTCTACTTAAATGATGATTTCGCTTCGTCGAAATTTGATGTGTGCATCTAACCTCTTGTAACAATTCATAAAAAGTATTCAAATCAAAGAAATGTTCTGATATTACATATATTGTATTTATCTGATTTTGTGATATGTTATCAGTGAATCGATATATGTTTGTTACTTTTGAAAACAAACATAAAATGTTTGTAACTGTTCAAATATGGTGTATATATTGTATTTTGCATTCAACATGGAACCAATTAAAATTGATTATCGGAATCTAAAAAAAAAACGATTTTCATAATCCTCATGGAAAAAAATGTTTAGACGCCGATGAAAATTTAATGAATAATATGATCTTAGTTCTTAGTAACTTAAGATGTGAATTAACCGCCCCGGTTCAGGTTCACTTATGGACTTTAAAGACTAATTATTGAAGTTTGGAGTCGAGTTGGCCTGCTATGTTAACACGTTTAAAACAACGTGCAGCAATTGATTTTTATTATATTGAACACTAATGACATTCATCATCGTGAAAGAGCCGATTATGGTAATGAAACTATTGATTGAAGTACTATGAGTAGGTGGGAACAAAATTTAGTACATCAGAAACTGGTAAAACGAATAATGAGAATGAACCCCGCGATGGTAAACTGGTTTCAGTGACCGATGAGAAACTCTATAAACTCATAACGATTGTCTTATCACACAATAAAATTTTACCAGATAGATATTTTGAAAGAACGAGTGGGACAAATAATTTCACCGCTAGGCCATACCGTAAAATTTGTTCGAGGTGCGTCCCATGCAAACATAAAGAAAAGAAAAAATGACATAAAAAAAAAAAAAAGAATGTTGAGAACAATTTATCGTGACGATGGAGATTACTTCCTCTGCAATATTGTGATGGTGACGAAACTCGAGTGCATCACTACGACCCAGAAGAAGAATGTAGAGCGTGGAATATTAGCAGTATGGTCCTCCATAACCGGAAAAGTTGAAAACACTACCCTTTGGAAAAGAATTCTCTTGACAGTTTTGGAATTCCAAACGTGTGAGCGTAACTGACTACCTGGAAGTCGGGTCGACTATAAATACTCTGCGAGACTTTAAAACCCTGCGCATACACTCAGCTATCCTTCTCCTTCAGAGATGTGTGCGGTAATTCTTTTCTCAATATCAATATTATAACTCAAAACCAACCGCGCCAAAATCCGGTGGTACCCTACTAGGAATCCCACTCCTTTTCACCTTTCCTTCCTTCTGAAGAAAATAGATCTCGGAGTGAAGAAGAAACAGGAAGAAACGAAGAAAGAAGATCCAGAGCCGACGGTCTATCCTCCCGACCGCTAGCTTACAAGTGCTAGCAGAATTTATTAGAGATTATTAGAAGAAACAAGGGAGACAGACGCCAACACGACGAGGAAGATACCCTAATATCATCCTTGTCCTTACTCCTGACCGGGCTAAACTCGGGGCAGAATGCTCCACAGTTGCCCAGACATAAGCACATGGCTCCGGAAAGCCATATGCTTCGAAGATAGGCCCCGAAATCGCCTCCGATGCCTTCTCATGTGGAAGCGCGTCCCCTGTATGAATATAAAGGGATTTCTGCTCACATTCCACATTCACCATGTTTGAAATCCTACAATTGTAAGTCCATAGATTGAAATCCATGTTTGTAAGTGAAACGATTTTCACTTATATCAGCAATTTAAGAAGAATATTAAGGTTTTATTCAATTTCACTACAGATGATTAACTGAAGAGCGCAGTAAAGTAGTTCAAGGAAAGATTGCAAGAATTTTTTTAAGAAAAGAGAAAAATAGTTCACCGAGGAGATAGTTACTTGTTGACTACGCGGAAAATGGATATAATGTTTTGTAGAAAATACGGTTTTTTATTATGCCAGGATTCGCATTTCTTTTCATCCACCTTTTGAATAATAATTAACTGAATTTTGGGATGCTGTCCTGATCAAGGTCTTACCATACTTTCCTTTCATCAATCCAAGTACATACTAAGGCAGTCCCTTTTTTTAACCGTTGATTAACATATTTACCGATTCCTGACGGGATCTATAACGTATTATTGTATAGTGATTAGAATATAAATTTATTTCTATTTTACCTTTGTACTTACATTTTCACTGAATTTTTTTTAGATATTTAAAGATGCAGTAATTCAGTATAAATAGAAGAGCATTTTTAAATTATTTTCGGATTACAAATTACTCCAGTAATACATTGAACAATCATTTTTTTGTTTTTCTTATTATTGTCGCAGTTAATTATTTTATTTAATTTTATTGGGTTTTAAAGTATCAGTTTCATCTGTAAGATTAAAAATGTTATTCTCTTGTTTCATTATTATTGATCTTATTCAAACTATTCAAGGAGTAATTTTTTACACGGTTACTTATATCGCTGTGGTGTTTTTTTTTTTGTCGATAATTCTCGGGTAAGTTACGTAAGAATATTACTTGTAATTTTAAATCGTAGTCTAATTGTTGTTTTACACGTTTTTGTAATTTGTTCTGCTCGGAACGTTGTTGTAAAATGGCACAACCGGAGTAATTTGAATCGGCCGGTATGAATTCATCGTCGGTACTCTATTCGATTGTGGTAGTTATCTTCCCGTAAATATATGTTATTATAGAAATAAGCGGTGAACAAAAATTGTTTATCGTTTAATATTCTTATTTTTAACACATTATAATTACGATCGGTGGTCCACATTCAATTCAGGTACAATAGAAGATTCCTTTTGTGCGATATGAGTTGGTTAGATTCAGGTGTGTATTTTATAATCTTCGAGAGAGCACGGGTTCAACATATTTTTTTTTATCAGTGTAATTTATTTTAACTATAATCGTCTACGTTAGTTTTTTTATTTTTTTTCCTTTACTTTTTACTTCTCTTTTCTGTTCGTCTT
>JAAAKQ030360916.1:0-25832 GCA_010016005.3 Zanna intricata
AAAAAAAAAGCATATTTCCATGTTATTAAAGTTTTTTTGGTTACTGTCTATCAAACAATAATGTAAGTAATTATCAAAAAACTGTCCAATTACACATTGTAACTTTAGGAAGCAATCATTCTACATCCATTTCTTTAAAGAAAAAAAGAAGTGATCTTATATTAATTCTCTTACGCTTTATGATAAGATAAGATGCTATAATAAAATCAAATTTAGCTGCCTGTAAACAATTTTATAACTGAAAATTAAGATGTCTACATATAGACATTTAAAAAAAAACAAATATCATTTAACAACTTTAATGATGTTCAATAATAACATAAGAAAGAATTAAAACATAAGTTGCAAAGAAATTACTATAAAAAAAATTCATTAATAAAAAGTTTTGTAAAGCTTCGTCAACATTTCAGTGGTTGAGCACAATAATATAATAATGAAATAATGTAATGTAAAATAATGTATAAAATAGAAATAAATTAGATTTAAAAATCTATCATGAATACATTCTATGAAATGTACTATTACCCCACCCCCTCCAAAAAAAAAAAAAATTATATATATATATCTACTTCATTACTGTGAAATAATTTATACAAACAATAACTAGATTAAACTAAGGAAAATAATTTAAGTTTATACAGGAATATCATCTTACTAGATAATTCAGTATGACTGCAATAAAGAGACACAGCTCAGTTGTTTCACAGATTATAAATTTATAATAGTCCTTAACAGAGAACAAATAGTAAACGTTATATAGACTTACCATCATTAGACTTGCCACTGAATAAATATAACGTCGGAAAGTTGGCACAGAACTCCAATGACCCGTATTTAAATCTTCCCATGTTTTGTCCAAAATTATATCAATAATACTATGGGCACTTGAAGCACTATAAAATTCAAATATAATTTAAATTAAATTAATCATTTTAATATTCAATGAAGAGAACTGATACCTTCTTCTTATCGACATTTTGAGGGATTTCAGAGAAGTTTTCTGAACTGTCAAGCAGTTTTGAACTTGAAATTCTAATTTCTTTTCTACATGTAAAACCTCAACAGGCTGGAATAAAATGTCTTTTAGAGTTCTTAAAGATTCTGCTAATGTTGTTCCTTGTATTACAAACATTAATAATTACTTTCAGAAAGGTCAGATGTCCTTAAATATTAAAAAAATTATTCTGAATTCAAAAACTGTGGCTCACTGAATGACTAAGACTTTATCACTTCCAAAGCATTTGAAGAAGCCATTCCTTCTAAATTGTAAAACATTTAAATGACGTTTTATGAAAATGAAAAAATGTTTTATGAAAATAAAAATTAGTTTTAGCTTGCTTTAAACATAATCCTTGCCCTTTTAAAATCTGTTAATAAAATACAACATGGTTTGCATGAATTAAGTAGTGGCTAATATTTTCAGTGATTATTTACAATTTTAAAGTAAATAAGGATCATATGGAGTCAAAGACTCATGTTTCACTATAATCAAATAATACTTGCTTATCCATTATCAAAGAAAAATTATTTAAAAAAAATAATATTAATTATAGCCACTGTTAGTGGTAGTATATGTAAATGATTTTTCTTCTGCCATTTTGGCTGAAGATACTATTACTTGCTGATAACAACGTAGCAATAATTAAATATAAATCAGTTGAAAATATGATACTGTTTTTTAAATCAGATATAAATAATCTTAACAAATGGTCTCATTATGAATAATTAAAAAAGCTTTCCTTGTGTTCAAGTTAGGCAGAATAATATATTAAATATTCCCCTCAACAATCCAGTTGAATTTACAGCTATAAATAAATCTCTGAGTCTTTTAGTGGATAATAACTTTAACTGGAAGGTGGATATTAAAAAGGTTTTTGTTAACTTTGTTCTTCTTTCCTTATTAACCAGAACGCTTTTGAAACATGTAAAGAAATTTATTGTGCGTTGTTGGAATCAGTTATATTCTCTTATATATTGTTACTACATGCCCAACTTAAAATTGGTGGATGCAATGCGGTAGCAACTCAGATGTCAACAGGAGTGCAGTATATTCCCACAGGCATTCCTACCACTTAGCTAGCTGATTGCACAGATCCCCCACCACTCACAGGCTCCAATAAAAAAACACACTCTAGTATGAATTTTTAATTCATTGTCGACCACTGCCTGGAGAAGACCAAGAAGAAGAAGAAGAAGATGATGCCGCTCCTGTTCATCGGGCTTCAATCGCCCTGGTCAGTGAACTCAACTGCAGGAGCTGGCCCAGCATGGGATCACACAGGAAGAACTACTTCGAACAACATCGATCTGACATTGCGGTGCTCTGGGAGCCACCACTGTCACATTGTAGTGGAAACCATACTGCCGCTGAGGGGAAGCCAGTCCAATTTCAATGGACGAGCTGCAACTCCCTGACTACAGCCGAGTCGACTTTGCTGGAGCCTAGCTTCTGGACACAACAACACTTCTCAGAGCAAATGCAAAAACAACCCTTTTCAGAGCTACCACTCCAGAAATCTCAAACAGCTCTTCTCAGGGCTACTACAAAGTTTTAAATTACAACGAGCTGTTGAAGCCATTCAGCAACAAAATCAGCCCTTTTCAGGTCTACCACAAGGTTTAAAGTGCCATGTGCCATTGAAGCCATTCGGCGACAATATAAATGTGAATGTTTGTTTGTATCAGCATCATGCAAAATTCAACCGATTGATCCCTTTCAAATTTGTACATCTGTTTATCCCAGGGAAGGTTTTAAGCCACAACTTGTTTGTTTGCATTCTTCACGTGTGAACCAACCGATTGCTTTCAGATTTTCTGAATACATTCATGTTATCCCAAGGGAGGTTTTATGCCATAGATCAAGGCTGTTCTCCTGTGGAGAACCGAGAAGCGTTCCCTGAAGGAGGTGTGGGATCTTAGATCTACTAGCAAGAGCGGAAAATGTGAGCTATTGGGTTCAAAGAAATGAGGAAAAAAGGGTGATATGAGGAAAGGGATGGGAAATAGTATGTCTCTTAAGAGGAACTGATAGATTGCATGACAGAAAAAAACAGGATTTTGGGTCTAAGTTAAAGTAAATGGAAAGAATCTTAGGGAAGGATATATTTTGTATTGGAGTGGTTAGGCAAAAGGCAAAAAATAAACTTCGCTTTATTGTAAGGAGATAAAGGAGTGTATAGAGAGGATGGAGGTAATAGATGATAGAATCGTAAGATTATGGTTACGGATTGGAGATAAGACCAAGTTAACATACGAGTGTATGTTGACCATGCACCATATGATTGCGATGTATTAAAGAAAATATAGGACAGTTCTTACAGAAACTGAAAGCCATAGAGATGATAAGGAGACAGGAATAATAGAAGACATGAGTGTGCAGGTTGGAAAATAGGGAAATGGAATAAAGGAGATACTGGAACCAAATGGATAGGGAGGAAGAAATGGGACGGTGAAGTAATGATATAGTTTTGTGAGTGGAATAATTTTGTAATGGGTAACTCGTGTATGATAAGAATAGAAAGAAGGATACAAGGTACATATAGCGAAAGGAAGAATAAAAACAATGATTGACTACATATTAGTGGATAGAGAGAGAGATATAAGGAGGGAATTGATGAATGTGAGAATAGTGAATGAAGAAGCAGTAGTTGGAGACAATAGTTTGGTAATGGCTAATTTTACATTATGGAAAATTCCCATTGTGAAAGTTATGAGGAAAAAAAAATTAAAGTATGGAAGTTGAAAGAAAACAAGATAAGGGAAGAGTCTGAAGAAGGGATAGAGGAGTGCTTATCTAAAAGAGAAATAAAATAGGTGGAGGAAAGAGAGTGGGAGTGCTTCAAGGACACATATTGGGTATAGTAGACTAGTGGATGTAAGGATGGCAGTTGAAAAAAAGAAAATAGCATGGAAGACATGGAGATAAAGCCATAAGAATGAAGACAGAAATAAATATGGGGAAGCAAAAAGAAAATGTAAGAAATTTGTAAGCAGAGAGAAGAGCAAATGTTGGAAAGAGTTGACAGATGACCTGGAAAGGGATTCACAAGGGAATAAGCAGATGATGTTTGGTGTCATTAAAAGTAAAAGAAAAGGGAGAGAAGATGTAAAGTTTATTAGAATAATCTAAGACATGTGATAGTAAGGAAGGAAGAAATATTTTGTAGATGGAAGAATATTTTAGAGAATTCCTAAATCTAAATCGATTGGGAGAAAGAAGGAAGGAGAGGAACAGAAAGTAAGAGCGAGGGAACTGAGGACAGAAAAGGGATGTTGCATAACAATGAAGGAGACAAAGGATAATTTAAGAAGAATGAAAGTAGGCAAAATACCAGAAACTGATGTGGTAAGGACTGTAAAAGAGGAAAACTGCAAAGGTTTGTGATTTATAGTGGCTGTATAGACTGTTTAGAAGGGAACAGAAAATGAAGGTAATTTCAGAAAACTAGAATAAGGGAATAATCCCCATATTTAAAAAAAGGGGATAAGATGTTGTATAGTAATTTCAGGGGTATTATATTTCTTCCAAACATGGCAAAGCTGTTTGAAAGGGTATTAAAAAACTGCACCAGAAAGAATATTGAGGGGTATTGGAAGAGAAACAGAGAGGTTGGATGAGGATATGGGACTGGGATTCAGATATGGTAGATCTGCTATGTATGCAATATTTGTGCCGAGACAAGTGAGTGAGAAGAAGTAGGATTATAAGAAATTAGTAATGGCATTACTGGACATGGTAAAGCCACATATATGACGGCGTGGATAGGGAAGTTGTGTTGCAGGTGCTGGAAGAAAGAAATGTGGATATCCAGATGATTAAATTTATGTGTAAGTGGAGCAACAGTTGCATCAGGACAAGACTGGGAAGATCAGATTGGTTTGAGATAAAGAATGGATTAAGACAAGGAAGTGTGATATCTACTTTTGTTTATAATACTACTTTTACTTTTATTTATTTACTTTTGTTTATAATAATTATAGATGGAATCTTTGAAAAAGTTAAAAAGGAAATAGCAGAAGGAATGAGCAACTTGTTCTTCGCAGACGACCTGGTTATATGAGATGATTTTGAAAGGGATGTAGTGTGGATGTAATGGGTGGAGTGAAGAAATTCTAAAATTTGGTATGCAGTTTAGTGTTGAGAAAAGTAAAGTGATTGTGTAAGACAGAAAAAAGGGAAATTCAATGGAAATAAGTATGAGTTGTAGAAAAACAGAAAGGGTAAACTAGTTTACTTATCTGGGAAGAGTTTTTTCTGAGGATGGGAGAATGGTTAAAGAAATATTTCAAGACTACTTCTCGGTTTAGAAGCTGAGGGGGATTTTATCAAAGTGTAAGCAGTCTGGTTGGAACAAGGAGATACATTTACAATGTAAGGTGAGTAATGTATAAGCATATGTTGTATCAATGCTGCGGAAATTACCTTTGCAACAGAAACCTGGGCAGGTGGCAAAAAGATGGAGGGTCAAGAACAGGCAGCAGAAATGAAATTCAAGAGAAGCATGCTAGAGAAGACAAGAAGGGATAGAATACAGAGAAATATGATTAGAGGGGAACTGACATTGGGAAGCTTTGTCAGCCAACTGAAAGATCAAAACTTTTGATGGTTTAGATATACTGAAAGGATGGATGAGGAAAGATTATAAAACAGAATAATGCATATTGAGAAAACAGGTAGATGGGGCAAGGGATAGATCAAGAATGAAATGGATAAGTACGGTGATTGAAGAAGTGTGCAAGAGAGGGGGGATATGGTGAGTGAGTAATGGAAGAAAAATGTTCATGGTAGATGGAGAAGTTTTGTAGAAGGCCCAACCAGAGGAAACTTGGATTAAAGGGAACTGAAAATGATGATTATGAAGAAATATAAATACAAATTAATATATGTACATTGTAATAATACATTATAAATAGTATTAGCATTTTATAGATAGTACTACTATAAAATGGTATTATTAATAAACAAATTAATAACACCAGTTAACACAACCACATACGAAATCAAACAGTTCTTGTATGGATGATCTACTGAAGTTGACCAAACTGGAAATTATAATAAAGTGGTCTAAATAAAAAAAATTTCTTCCTCTTCAATGCAGCTCATTGTGTAGAATGAGGGTCTTAAAAGTTTTACACAAGTGTTAGCCAGTTTAGCAGTCATTAGAATAGTAAAACTTTTTTAAAGTGATAACCAGTTGAACATAAAATTTCAGCACTGGCAGGTTTCCATTGTTTTAAGGCTGTTTTGAATGTATGGGATTGTAAAAACAAAGAATTTATCAACATAGTTTTATCAGTTTTTTAGTAGAAATCCATTACAATATTAAATTATTTTAAAAAATAATACAAATTTCAGCAAATGGCAAATAAAGGATTAATTTATGTTAAGCATATTAGCAGTATAATTATAATAAAATAATATTTTAATAATCACCTACAGCTTTAAAATATATTTATATATGCTCATAAGCACTTTTGTAACAATTGCCATTCATTAGGTGAGTAGCTATAAAATTTATGAAGGCACAATTGTCTTCCAGTAATTTAATAGGTTACAACATTACTTAATCTAATAACATTACTTTAAACATAACTTTACCTAAAACATTTATAACTTACATAACTTTACCTAAAACATTTATCAATAAGTTCAACAAAAAAGTCTGGTGGTTATAATAACAATAACGACGTTTCATTAATACCATATATGTTCATATTGCATCTTTAACCAGTGAGAACAGTTTGTTCTTCCATCTATGGTCTAACTAGGTCAGTATTGGTGGCCTCATCAATACTGCCTAAAAACTTTGTTTTGAATTAACTTTTCCCAACATTCTCACACTTTCAAAAGCTTAAATTGATCCTGAAATAGGAATTTGTTTTGTTCACATCCCTAAAACTTACTACTAAATGGTAATGTTGTTAATTCCATCATTACTGAACATTTTTTGTTTGCTATGTTCTGTTTTACATTCAACCATTTAACAAAATATTGAATTTTTAATTTTTAATGCATTACATGTTTGCATTGTAACGAAGTAACATTTTAAAACTGGAAATTTGTATTTATTACAAATCTTCAATATACATTTTTGCAAAAGCTAGTATTTTATATCTTTTCCTGGCATTTTATCAAATACGCAACAATGTGATGAACATATTTTTGGAGGCCAATCAATTTCAGTCAATGGGGTTACTGTATACTCCGCAAAAAAGGAAACAGACACAAACACGTTCACATCCCACCAGATCATGTTATATTTACTCGTTTCATAGATCTCGTATCTTATCAGCATGTGTTTGTATAGCCACAGAACTCAAATTAAAAATAAGAAAAAGGTCAGATAAGGAAGAATATCAACTCACAAACAGAGTAGCATGAAACAAAGGATAACACCTAAGGCTTCCTCTAAGCAGTGGTTGAGATGGTTGCTAAGTTATATAATGTCTTTAAATTATTTTGTATACATAATTTAATTTTTCAGAAAGTAGCATGAGTATTGAAATAAATGTTACCCGATTTCAATTTTTTAAAATGGCTCATAAATAAAAATAAATTACTCTTAGTTAAGTTACAGGATTAAATACTTACTTATTTGGTAATAAATTATAAGATTTGATAACTAATGCTAAAGTTTTTGGTTCTGAATTTTTAATTTGGTCTTTTATGTGTGTTTTCGAAGGTAAAAGCTTCTCAATTTCATTAAGTGCTTCAGTAAGTTCAGCCATCAAATGATTCAGTGCAGATATCTAAAAAAAAAATATTGTATTTGATTGAATAAGTAATTTAGAATGATAATTTTTTTTTTATTCTTTCTATCCAAAAATATGCAAAACAAAATTGTATTATTTGTATTTTGAAAAACATATAAAAAATGTAATAGTAGTTAATTAATATAATACTGGTATGAATTGTAATTTCAAAATGTTAACAGAGTATTAAGAAATAATAAATGCGTTATCATCACATATATATCAAAATAAATAATTTATTTAGATAGATACAAAATAATATATTATAAGACAATTGGAATGAGTAAATATTACAAAAGAGACTGTTTCATCATATGATTGGAGAGCCAAGAAAAATCGTTAAAAACCTTCATCAAAAAGAGATAACAGTATAAAAAAGTAAAAAATACGAAAGAGGACATTATTCCCATCTATACATAAAAATTAACAGCGATGAAAATACGAGAATAAAATAAATATCTGGACAAAAAAAAAATAAGAATTTTAGTGTTTACTGAAAATAGTGTAAATAATACAAATCACTGACAATATGACAGTGATATATTTTTTTATTAATAGTTTTCATTTAACATTTTTTTCAAGAACCATGGAACAATTTTTAATTTCTAGACAATTTTTAACTAATATAATCAATACATTCAAAAATTAATCTGATACCAATCCCAAATAATTGGTAAAAGATTACGTAATTGCGATCGAAGTTAAAGATGTCCTTATTTTTATTTAGATAAAGTGTAATTAAAAACTGTACATAACCTATAAATATAAATATTAGATAACCTAAATTATCAGTATTCATATGAATACCATACGATCAGTTTACTAACAATAAATTAGATATACAGTATGTTTATTACATAATAATAAGCTAATTTCAAAGTAATTTTAGTACTAATTTAGAGGAAAATGATAACTTACATTTGTACCAGGGATAAGCTTTTTAATCGTATCATACAAAGATAACTATAGCAAAATTTAAACTCAATTCACCCCCGCTATTCAAACGATGCGACTTCTAAAATTAGACAGCTCTTAGCGAGGGAAAGATCATAATTAATATTTTGGTATATGATGGAACATTTTACACCTACGAAATACTGTCAACTATGAAGATTTTATTTATATAAGGCGGACTATTTAAATTATGATAAGATGGTAGAATAATTGATTTTAATTTAATTGATTTTCTTATGAGAATATAAAAATAATAAATTAAAAATAAATATAATACATTTTTTTTTGGCAAAGAAATGATATTAATCAAATTTTAACTTTTTTAAACCAGTTACTGTATTTTATAATAAAATAATTCAGATTCTTAATTAAGCAAATTAAGCATCGGTTTAGGATGGAATACCCCTCTGTTTTTTTTTTTTTTTTTTTTTTTTTTTTATTAAGAAGTATACTTAATAAAAAATATACCAAAAATCCTTCATTGGACTGCTCAAGCACATAATTAATCTCTCATTATTTGAGGCAAGATTTCCAAATTTCTTAATAATCTCCTTAGTGAAATCTAAAAAAAAAAAAAAAAAAAAAAAAAAAAAAAAAGGTAAAATAGTCTAAAGACAATTACTGTCCTATTGCAGTATTACCTGCTATCTCAAAATTAGTTAAAATAATTGTCGTAGATTGTTCATTCTACTTCAATTCTTGATTGTCTAATAGCTGAAGTAAATTGAATTTTACCATACAGGTTGATATAATATGCTTATATGTACATTATTACAATCGCATCGCATATTTATGTGTTGCATATTAATGTGTATTTTAAAAGGCAGTGGGAAATAATGAATTATGATGCGCCAGTCATCATAGGACCCCTGGTTTTTTTTTTTTTTTTTTTTTTTTTTTTTTTAATAATGTAATTAACCTTAAATGTGCTTTGAAAAAACTGATAAGTTCTCTGATGATTGCCTTTATAATTTTTTCATAAAATTATCTCGGCATTGACCTTAAAAATAGTAATGTAATGTGTGGTTTCAAATTAATGGACTGAACCAAAACAAAAATACCACAGCAGTTAATATTTGTTCTAGGAAAAAGACTGATGATTACTATCACAGATTGATTAATATTAATGAATCTGCTACATTTCTAAGTAATGATTGATTACGTTCACATACCATCAACATGTTTCTGTGATATTAAGTCATTTAAACAAAATTTACTATAACTTAGTTAACTTAATCAAGTTGGTTGATTTAAAAGTTTTATTAGTGATGCATAAATATAACAGAACAGAAATCAACTATTAATTATTGTTGTTACAGAAGTGTAGTTTTGAAAAGGTCATACTTTAGATTATGTTCACTTTTTTAATTCTTTTGCTGCCTTATGCTGAATATAGGTAAAATATTTTATTTTTCATTAAAAAAAAACCTGTTATATTCCTTTTTCATTTTTACTTATAAAAATATTTATATTTTTTGACTGATGTGTGATTTGTATAGTGGGTGTTGCCCTTAATTGCTGTTTATGATACAATAATTAAATAATAAATGATCTAGACTGATTCGTAAGACTGGTTAATAACGCACTGTGCGGATAAAAAATTATGCAACTCATTCCAGTCTTTCAACAAACATATTTGCATAGCTAAGATTTTTATTTCAAACAATTCAGATTATGTAGTTATGTTTAAACCATCACAGAAATACCTATAAAATTTTAATTATTTGTTCAAAATTTTCCAAGTTGTGTGTGAACAAAAACAAAGTTTGAACCCAAATAATTTTAATTTGTTCATCTGTTAAAATTGATAGTCTTACCCTAAAAATGATATGGATGAGGTTTGCCTTGATGTCTAAATTATGTCATTATTACTAGATTTTTCTTTTATTTAGATTCTTTTCCTGGATTAAAATTACTTTATAAATTTTATTTAATTAATTATTTCGTTGATTTTAACAGAAGAAAAGTAACTGAATTAATGATAACTAATGTTTAATGATTTTTTTTTTTTTTAATGCCGGCCTCTGTGGCACAACTGGTAGCGTCTCGGCCTTTCATCCCGGAGGTGCCAGGTTCAAATCCCGGTCAGGCATGGCATTTTTCACACAAGCTACAATTCATTCATTTCATCCTCCGATTATAAACCTTAACGGTGATTCCAGAGGTAAAAAAAAAAAAAAAATATGTTATTCTTAATTCACATTATTACAAGCTGATGATGTGAAATAAGGATAAAATGGATCAAGGATAAAATCAATTTTAATAACTATATAAACAGAAATAATTTAATCTTATATTATTTTGATTTCTAATCTTTAGTAATAAATAAGCCTGTAACATATGTATTCCCTTTCTCTTGCTAAAATACTTTGGTTATTATATTTTTTAATTTGATAGTAATTTTTTTTTAATGTTATAGAATGGACAAGTTAATATTATGATTTAAATGACTGCACAATGATTGAGTAAATTCTTTGTGCATTTATTTTGTTGTTTTATGAATGGAAATATAATTCATAATATATTTATGTTGGTGCATGAATACTAATATATATATATATATATATATATATATATATATTGGTAGTAAATATTAACATGTGGTTTATAATGTTATATGTTCACTGGAGTCACATGGTATGTTTATTATAAAAGTATAAAAAACATACACCCGATTTACATGTTTGCTCGTGAATCGTGTATGCAAAAATATTTAGTTACATTATAAGGTTAGGGCTGAAGAAACTGTTTAAATTGTGCCTTTAATTTTAATATCAGAAACATCATCATCAAAAATAGTAGTATATTGGACATGAAGTCAGTTTCAAATCAGTGATTTTTTTGATAGTGATCATGCAATAGCAAAAGCATTTTGATATTTTTGTTATAAAAAATAATTTTTAATTAACACTTACTTTTCATATTAAAATAAATAACAAGAAAAATTAGTAATTATTCTAGAATTTATTAAAATAATTTGCATTCAATGTGATAGAACTGAGACGAATAATGCCAAGCACAAGTTAATAATAATAATCTTCTTAAATGAATAACTTAGATAAATAATATGCAATGTTATCCCTCAATGAAATTTATGTGGATGTGACATAAATTTCAGATGAAAATAATTTGACATAATTATAATTAATTATTTTTTGACATAATTTCCATTTTTTTTTTATTTTGATTAACAATAAGGTGATTGAAATCACATATCATTTCATGATAACTAACAAAGTGAGTATTTACAACTCTGGAAGTGAATGTATGATTTTCATTTATGCTCCAATAAATGTATCAAAATAAAAGTCAGAGGATGCTCCTTGTTACAAATATTGATAACGGCTTCATAATTTGTTGAATAATTATACCCATTTGTAAGAAAGAATGTTCCATGATATCAAGTGCAGTAAAATTATTTTTTTCAATGTCGAGATTATGCTGTATTAGCTGTTTCTTGTATCTTGCATTTACAGGATATGTCCAAAGAATCCTAATCTTCTCTTAAAGTATGGTATCAGTTATGGGTTCTAGCTCTTTATACACAACTTTGTTGGGCGTAATTCACCACTGCCCGTCTTTCTGGTACTTTTTATTGATGCAGGTTCTTCCAATTCTTCTTTTGATTTTCTGGAGTCTGTTTGTCTTTGGGTGTTCATTCAGGCGGAAGAGTGTTTCTGCTGCATAAGTGGCTTCTGGTTTTATAAGTGTTTATTTCTTCTTATTTTTGTTTATTTTATTTATACTTGTGTATAATTACACAAATACATGAATCAGTCTGTTGTCCATACAAAGAAATCTTATACAACTTCAAGCCTCACAACTAATTTCAAACCAGAAATAAAAAAAAAAAATGTTAATTTACCCAGTATAAAGTATTCTGAAATACATTTTATGGCAATATCTCTACTCTGTTTATGAGTATTTGACAACAGGTCTGTAATTTGTTTTGTTATTTTTGCTATAATTTTTTTTTTTTTAATGTCTGAATATCCTTCTTTATGATTACTTTCAATTTGACTTCTTAATTTGAAGAGTCAAATCCTATCCATCCAAGTCATGATACAGTATGACTGAAAAGTAAAATAAAATAAATAATATGATGAAAAAATAGGAATAAATAATAATATTTAGTATACAAAACACAAGCTTTTTTCTTTATTATACATAACATTTATTTGTACAAAATATAGATTATTTTAAACATTTTTAAAATAACTCATAAACATTTTAAAACATATATATTTATATATATCTTTTGTTTTCTGCTTAAAAATTTTATAAAAATATTTGTACATTTATATAATAACATTCAATATAACATTTATATAATTAAGAGAAAAAATAACAAATAACATCAATTAAAATATATGTTTATTATCAACATTTATATGTTTTTTTATTTTACATGTAATTATCCTTCATAAAGCTGATACAAATTTAGCATTAACATAAATTAATAAAGAATACAATTATTTAAACAAACTAAAATATACTCGTATATTCTAATACTTTAAGTTAAGAAAGGACACATCTTACACAGATTGGCAAAAATATAAAATAAAGAAGACATTGTTTTCTTTATCATAACATAATCAACATTACTATGCATAAAACATAAATTAAAGTGATTTAATAGTATAATGTATTGAGCTGCTATTTATCAAAGCTTATTTTATTTAAAAAAAAATACTTTTTGTATAATATGTTTTTTGGTTAGTCTCATTTTTAATATTTTAACTCATAGCTAATACATCTTTCTATAACTACTGTGCTTTTATTTCAGCCACAATCAATTTAATTAAGATATCTAAAGGCAATAATTATAAATATTTCTTAAATAATATTATTTCATTACTGAGCTTAAATTGAACATAAAAAACTTACATTATTTCAGTACTTTGAGTCGCCATAAAAGATTATACATTTTTACTGATAATGTGAAATTTGTAGAAATAAAATATTTTCACATAGGATTAAATTAACTGTACCTATAGGTAAATAAATCTAAATACTATTACAAAATATTAAAGTTAATTAAACCACTGAAAATTATAAATTATGTTAAATAAACACTGACTAGTTAAAATTTTGTATTCCCAGATATTTTAGCCAGTCTTGGTAGTAATATTAAATTATTATAAATAAGTAATTAAATTCTAAGAAATTGCACTATAATCAAATGCTGGAATAAAAATTCCTGGAGGGAATATAGCCTTTGCTCAGGGAATAACTATGAAATTTGTTTAAAATAAATATGTCTGAAGTAGTTAATAATTTTTATTTATTTCACTACTTACGGAATAAATTTATAGTTTATTTAGGAGTTTTATTTTTATGCAAGGGTACTTTTTAAAGAAGATTTAGGTTTAAGTAAGAGCAACAAACTTGGAATATAAAATAAGTAAACAGCCTCTAGTTAGGTTTTTAGTTTAGTTTCATGTAGGGAATTAGCACTGTGTTGATAAAGAAGCTACTACATCACTAGCTTCCAGATGTTACCAGCCAGAAGAACAAATGGAGCCAGGTTGGGAATTGATATGATTTTCATAGTACTTATTCAAGAAAGAAAGATTAGAAAAAAAGGAGAGAGGAATATAAGATTAATTCACTAAGGGATAACCTCTGAGTTAGTTTATATTTTTACAGTAAATACCGTACGTACATCGAAAACATCATGGATTAGAGTTTTTAACACTAAGTAATTTCTTTCTCAATATTGTTTGAGATTTATGTTTGATACTTTGGTTTTTGCTCATAAAAAATAATAATATCAAAATCTATCTTTGTGTTGAAACTTGTTGAAGTAATCAAGAATGAGCAGGATGTATGTAAATGACATCATAATTTTGATGAAAGAAAATTGAAATCCCTTGAAGTTCTTTGTTTTACTGTGTTAAACAAGTTTTAGGTTTAATAATAGATATAAATAGGTGATATAAAAAATAAATAAAAATAGCTCATCAAGCTTATTATAAGTTTAGATAAATGTGTCTATTTCAACAAATTATATTGAAAAAAAATTAAAGTAGTTAATTTATAAAAATAAAAGAATTCTTTTTAATCCTTATATTACTCATGTTAGTAACAAGTTCATTAGAATGGTTTCAAAACTAGTACTACTAGTTTTAACTACAAAATATTAGAAGCAAGACCATCTTATTTAGTTTTCTTTCTTTCCTGTTTAAGTTTTATCTTAATATTAAAGAAATTGATCAATCAGTTACAATTTCTGAAAATGTAGCTCTATCCAGTAAAGAAAATTAGTTTCTATAATTACTGAGATTTTAGAAGAAATTAAATTGGATACGAATGCTGTCTAAGCATATGAAATCTAACTTAGGTGGTAAATGATACAACAATGAAACTCAACAATATGTACGTGTAATTATTGAAATATTTTAGATAAAAGTAAAGTATGGATAGGATTTACTCATCATAGGATGAAATGAATGGTTTGTAGCATGTGTGAAAATGCCATGCTTGACCGGGATTTGAATCCTGGACCTCCGGATAAAAGGCCGAGATACTACCACTAGCTATGGAGGCTGGTGATCTAGTTATTTAATCTGTTTTAAGATTTCTTAAAATTTTAAACCAAAGGTTTGTTTAATATTTTTTACAAAGTGAAACAGATCATGCATTAGTTAATAATCTTCATTTATTTCTTTTGCTATGATTTACTTTTGCGTTGTTTTGGAAATTATTATTCAATCACTGTCTACTTTCTGAAAGAATGTTCACTGAAAATAAAAAAAAATGAGAGTGAGCAGCAAAGCCATTTTCTGGTGGATTGCATATATCATGGAAAACTGGAAACATGGTTTATTGAAAATTTTATTATGCTTGTTTTACTTTACGCGTACTTCCTAAGGTTCATGACAATTATGTAGTTGCATGACAATAAAATTAAAATCTATTTCATCTTAACAAGATATAAAATTTACTAACATAGTATTTAGTTTAGTCTGATGTATTTTTATACAATATGGTGTGAAATACTTTTCTAAATCTACATATTTGAGCCATTTTATGTAATTAATTAAGTGTAATCTTTTTAACACAATACATAGTGTTATCTTTATATCTTGTAGTTAAATATTTTAATATTAATTATGTTAGAGTTGAGTTCAAATGTATCCTCAGAACACTTATACAGATATCTTTAAAAATCATACAGGCATACTTAAAAAAAGAGTGATACCAAACACTGATACTTTTAAAAAGAATTATGGAAATGGTAAATAGAATCTCATCAATAAAAAAAAAAAAAAAAAAAAAACATAAAATTATAAAACAATGCTAATTGGTCATAGATAAATCTATTATAGAATGTATTTAATAATTGTAATAAAAATATTTATTATTTAATGAAACATAAATATGGTAATTTATCTTTTTTTAACAAGAAGTTATTTGACTTAAAATTACTGCAGGAATATAAAAACAATAAAATATCATCACAATCATAACTGAAGTTATTATCTAATAAAATGCTAAGCTAAAGCCCTCTCATTTAGGGGACTGTGCTTTAGAGAAGCTTAAGGCTGATCTCAGTTTGTTTCTTACACGTGGTGAAGTCCATTTTGTGTTTACATTTGATATAAGTTTTAATTCTTTTGGTGATACTCCTTCATCTAATTCATCTGCTTCAGTTTTTATTTCCATTTTCTGGAAAAAAAAAACATAAAAAAATATTTCAGTAAATAAAAAATTAAATCTCTAGAGAGAACCTGTCCCCCTGTTAAATAAAAGAATTTTGGTAAAGGATTAATGTTTAACTTTGTAAATGTGATCCTAAGTTGGCCTGAAATGCAAAAAAAAAACAACTAAATAAATAAAAATAAAATTATGCTCACAAAGAGATCTGAATATCTTCTAGTCCTGATTATGAACCTGAATTTATTTTCTATGTATATTTTTCTGTATACTTTTTATCAACTTCTATCCTAATTAACATGTAACCTTCATAATGTCAGATGTAATGTTTGTGATCATTAATAGATTAATCAACCACATTGATAAATATCCAAAAAAATATCATATAACAATAAACATGAAACCCTTACCAGGTTTTAAATGCAGTAAGGTTTCCACATGTGCTGGAGTAATTGATTTACAATTTCATTATCACTAAATAACAATAAAAGTTTTATTTATTTTTAAAAATGTAAAGTGATAACAATGTACTTATTTAGCAATGTAATCGAATTTATGAGTCTTTGATAACAAACTTTAAAAACCTATTCTTTTAAAGTTAATAACATTAACAGTACTGTTACATATTTTGTAACATTTTTCTAATTGATTTGAATATATTATTAAACATTAATTTAAATGTTTAGACAAAGTGCAGTTTTGGAATTGTTTTAATTCTAAATATTTCATGCAATATTTCTGTAAAGTATATTATTTATATTAATATCATTAATTCATATGTTTAATATTTTTCTTTCATTTCTTCGTGTTTATATTTTATACTTTATATCTAATATCTCGTTATGTGCCATTAAGTTGTGTTATTATTCTCTTATTTTTTTAAATTCTCGCCATTTAATTTTTTTTATCTTATTTGAAGACTTGTTATCATTATCATCATTATTATTTCGGTATTTTGGTATCTATCATTTTTATAGATTATTTTTTATATTACTCAAAACATACCTATAATTATTCATTTTATTTATTACTGATGCAGTTGATGTGTATTTCAATTTTAAATTAATTATTGTTGTATTATTTATGGTATGTCTCTGTTTTTTGACTTTGAAGTTACATTATAACAGTCTTTTTTACCAGAGCATTTTATTGCGATTACCTATTTCAATTATCCTGGCACAGTTATTAGCTATTGCGCTAAGAATCTACACAACCACATCTCAATTACATCAATCTCCTTCATCATTACCTTAGTCAGGATAGCTGTCTCCACACTATTATAGGAAGGCAGAAAATATAGCAACTTAAGATGCCCAATTAAAGTCAATGTTTACTGCTGATTACAAAAAACTCTCATTTTTAAGAAAGAATTACAAGCAATCTCTATTTTTGTTTTCAATTCCTCTATATATTCCTCCATGTAATTATAGTTCCCAAATATTTGTTCTTATAAATCTTTTAATTAACTTGACTGGTTACAGGTAATATAAATGCATGTTCTAGCATTTTGGTGAAAACAATAAAACTTGTTTTATCTAAATTCACTTTTGATCTATAAGATAAGCAAATCACTTAGTTTCTAAAAATTTCTTTGCAAAGCTTAAATGCTCTCTATCAGTATAATTAACAGTATTATCTATCAGTATAATAAACAGAATATAAACGGTATAATAAAAAGTATATAATACTATTTATGTTGTTAAGAGGTACACCATTTACCATAATCCTAGATGATTTATTGTGAAATACATTTTTTATAATAGCCTCTGAATGTACATTAAAGAGCAGAATAGAAAGAATACATTCTTGTTCACTCCTTGCTTAATTACAATGCTTTCAATATTTCATTATAACTCTAACAGTAGCATTTTGATTAAAATACAAATTTCTAATGATCTCAATATCATGAACATCCAACATTTTTTCTTCCTCAGAATTTCAATCAGAAGATCATGTCAAATTTTGTCAAATGTCTTCATTGAACCAATATATTTAAACCAATCAAGCCATTCCTAGCACCGCAAGTAGATAGTCCTTAGATCACTGCTTTTCTTGCATTATTTTTCTTTTGAATTGTTATAAAAGTGGACAGAATGAACTTCCAAGGTGTAACACCCAGATTTGTAAATCACACTAAAAAGTCTGATAAGTACTGTTACTTTAAAATGTCCATACAAGTTTATATGAACAGTAGGCAATTCATTTAGACTAAAAGGTTTTCCATTTTTCATGTTCTTGAGTGTGTATTCCATCACTTCATTGTTATTCCCAGACCACTTTCCACTCCATCCTCTATTAATAAAAAGTTAACACTATCATCTTGATAAAATATTTACTGTATATTAATTCTGATATGATTCTTTACATTACGTTGCAGGTTATGAACAGAAAGCAGTATGATAAACATTATTACTACTGTTGTTATCGGCCAGCTCTTAACAGTCTCTTTCAACACTAAATGTTTTTGTCACTCTTGCTAATCTTGGTAAAGTCTTTCCAGCTGATTTATGAATTTCATCTTTCCATTTTATTTTCTGGAGACCTCTGTTTCTTTTAGCATCAAGATAAGTCCATCCTGTCATTGCTCTGGTCCATCTGTTTTGTAATAAACATAATGGTCCAGCTCAGCTCTTTTAATCTTATTTCTTTGATTGTCAAATATTTGATTCTTTTTCTTCTTCTTGCCATTTCTTAATTATCCATTCTCTTTATGAATCCCTGGCTTACCTTCTGTGTATTGCCTTGGCAGCATCTCTTTCATTTATCGTTCTAATCTGTGATCCATAAGTTATATATAATAAGTTAAATATGATTAATAATGCTAGTACCAATATTATTAATATTAAAACTGTTATTTAGTATTTTAAGAAATAATATAATATATTAAGGAGCAGCTAATTAACATAAATTTTCTACAACTATTATTATTGTTATAAATAAAACCATACTTGTATTATTAATCGAAGGAGTGTTTGTTGACATTCAAGGCTTTTAGTTATATTCTTAAGTTTATTTTTTACTTTATCTATTTCTCCTGATACGTAATCTTCATTATTTTCTAAAACCATCTCTAATCCTGAAAATAATTAAGTTATTAATATTTATTTAATATTATTAAAATTATGTTATACTATCTAAATAAATATCAAACCTTTTCCTCTTGATTTCTTCAATTAACAAGAAAAACAAAAATACAGTATTTTATAACATAATAATTAAAATACTGCAACTTATAACAATGTATTACTAATCTAATGTATAGGAAACACATTAAAATATAAAATTAAAGGTACATCAGTTATCAAAATCCCATCATTATATTTCCTAAGTTTTAGTATAAAACATACAATCTGATAGTTGTAGAACAAATTAACAAAAAAAAAAAAATTACTTAAAAAAAAAATAAATTGATTTAAAAAATATGTTCTTTACTATGTGGATATGATAAAACATTATATTAATTAATTATATCATTGCCTTGGTAGCATGTATTTCATTTGTCATTCTAATCTGTGATCCATAAGTTAAAATAGATACGATACTACAGATTATTAATAATGCTAGTTTGAACATTATTAATATTAAATAATAATGTTATTTGATTGTTACATTTTTAATATTTTTTCTCCTTCTTGTCATTTCTTATTGTATCTTTTGAAAAAAATAATTTCTATGTATTTTGTGAGTAGTTTTAAAAATATATATTTTTCACTAAGTTAGCTTACAGATTTAATTAAAAGAACAAACAGCAAAATATAATTTAAAGCTTGACTAAGCAGTGCGTTCAATTTCATCAGATTTTCAATATAAAGTGTAATTTTTTTAATATTATTCATTGATGAATAATGAAATATCTATTAATCATATATGAAAATTGATAGAAAAATATTAAATAATTAAAAATATTATGAGACATTTTTACAAAATTTTTCAAGCATATTAATAAAAAAAATAAAAATGATTCATTAAAAACATTTAAATTAAGAAAATAATTATTCAAAGAATTAAAATTTATATTTAAAATAATGTAGTCACATTAAAGTACAAAAAACAATGGTTTTATTACTTACCAGAAGAAGATATCAAAAGCAAAATGGCTTATTATATTTAAGTGACAGATGATAAATATACATTTAGAGTGATTCATCACTCTGTTTATCTTAATATTTTAAAATTATGTTTTCAATCGTGTTTCATTGAACAATGTTCTGAAGTAGTGAAGATTTCTTTGAAAGCAGTTAATGTAGATAGTAAATAAGAGTAGTAAGTGATCAAAATTCATACTAAAAAACACATATTCAAGTAAAATTCTATTGTTTAATATTGGTAAAATGCACAACAAAGAAAAAAAGAAAAAAATAAGTTTTTATAGTTTGATAAAAGTAGTTTCTCCTAATCATGTAAAAATATTAATATACTTACCATCATCAGAGAAAGGATTACATAACCATTTTCTAATAAGCATATCAATACAGCCAAGTTTTCCTTTTGTTTCATTAGGATATTCTATAAGTTCCATTTTATCAACTTTTTCTAATAAAACTTGTGGTAATTTTCTTTCCAGTTCAGTGTGAAGAACAACCTAAAAAATTATGGAAAAAATCATAATTCTGTAATTAAAATTTATTTCAATAATAATTTTAGAAATAGATGTACAAATTCCATTCTTTGGAATACCTACAGCAACATAAAAGCTGCAGTGCTAAAGGTAATGTAATACATAAATGAGTCTTAAAACTTAGCCTCTCTCTCTTTTTCTGTTTAGTCTCTGGAACTACATTAAGGTATTACTTCAGAAGATGAATGAGGATAATATGTATGAAAATGAATGAAATGTAGTCTTGTACAATCTCAGGCTGACCATTCCTAAGAAGTGTGTTAATTGAAACCCAACCATCAAAGATTGTGTATTCACAATGTAGTATTCAAATTCTATATAATAGTAACTACCTTTACTAGAATTTGAACCTTAGAACTCTCGACTTCGAAATCAGCTGATTTCCAACAACACATTAACCATTAGACCAGTCCGGTGGGCTTTTAAAACTTAGCCTTATCTAAATATAATAATTCTAAAGTTTGTCACATTGAGTGTAGTTAATCATTACATGTAAGGCAGTGTGTGATTCAGTTCACAAAGTAGTACAAAATCTTGATCAAATTGTAAATTTTGAACATTATTTTAATTTAGAAAAGAAAACATTAGTGTCCTAAATACTGCAATAGATTTCTTCAACCTCTTTAATGAAGATATTTTCAGTAGTTATATGCTTTATATTATTGTCTAACATGTTATAAATTCTAGATCCTAAATAGAGAAATGATTTTCAAAACCGTTCTTTAAATACAGCTTGGATTTTTTGTAATTTCTGCATCCATACTTCTTGTATCTTACATATTCTTTATTTTATGATCTTTACACTATTGAAAAATACTCTTAATATTTTGTATAAGTATAAATTCTTTTTGGGTGCAACATCCAGCTTTTTGAAAACTTCAAGAGGTGGGTTGAAACTGCTCTTGAAATCTATATTAATAATTATTCTTTTTTGTACTACTATTTCCACAATTGTCACTTAACAAGTGTGGAATAATTATTAAAAATAATTAATTTAATAAAAGAAAGAAAATATACAAATTCAATTTTGAAATTAACTCTTACAAATTTTGATTTTGTATATGACTTTAAAAACTCTTTGAAAACATTCAAATATTCACACACAGATGAAGTTTGCAAGATTTTTGAAAACATTCTTATATTCACACACAGATGAAGTCTGCAAGATTTTTTGAGTGAAAATTTCCTTTATACAAAGTGAAATCACATATAATGACAAATCTAACCAAATTAAAAATTTCATATACAACTGTACAATAATAATTTAAAACGAAAAAAATTGATATGATATAATATGTTGTATTACTATGTACCAGTCTGAATAAAATATTTATTTAGCCAGTACAAAAAAGAATATTTATTTAATATGATAACCCAAATAGAAAAGTATCTAATCCTCCAAACATGATGATTCATATTGCTGATATGGTTCTATACTTGAAAAAGTTTTTTTGTGCAACCAATTGTTTGGCCTCAGATAATGGGTCTATGAAAATAGAATAAACAGATATAGAACAACATAATTACAGCAACATGGAATGTATAGACATTAATTAAATCAGATATAACAAAAAACTGAGTATTGGTAATCAAATGGATAAGTGATATATTGGTGTACTTGATGGATATGATAATGCGAATGAATGGATGTGATAAAGTGAAGACAAAGACTCGCTCAAGGATGTCTCAATTAAAAGAAGAATTTGAAAAATTAACAGAATTATTGTTAACTTAATATTTCTATGGTGTATTCATTAATATTTTCACTTGAATTTATACTGATAATGAATTATACAGTTATATCTTTTAATGTATACTTTATTTGACAAAATATAACTAAATAACTGACTGTGATAAACTAAATAAATAAGATGTCTATTAACTGACTAATGATATTAAACAATTAAATTTTTTAAGCACGTCAACATATAATAGGAAAAATCCAGTTTATGGAGTTTACTCGACTAGCTGAATCTATTAATTTAAGATTCACTGTTCTATTGTTTGATCTAATTAACATCACATTCAGGCATGAAATTCTGTGGATGTAACAAGTTATAGGTTCATTCATACAATCAAGGATACAGATCATATTCATACAGGTCAGGTTCTTCAGTTCCTAAATCAAGTAAGCTGTACTAGATATTTGGACACCTGAATATCTTGTAAATGAATCAATCAATAATAGATGGATGGAGCAGTAGTTTGATGACTGAAATAAAAAGTTGGATTCACTGAATACAGTATTTTGGAAGTTTTTAGTACATCTATTGTATTCTGCATAAATATCCAGTAACGATATTGAATTTTATTTAGTGATTTATAATAATATCAGTGATTCAATACTGACAATTCATTAAATAGAGCTTTTTTTTAATCTAGAATTTTTCTATTATTACTTCCTTGATTTTTTTAGAACTAGTAGGTCCTTATCCATTGTTTTACCAGTATTAGTACACATTTTTACGAGTAATAAGAATTTACCATTTAAGAGCGTAATGTCAATACAAACTATAATGACCATAAAATTTAAAGCATTAATGGTAATGAAATATTTCTAGCATAATATATAAATTTAATATTAAAAAATAAATGTGGTTATGTAAATAGAATAGTAAGACTACAAAATACTATACCTGCATTGCCAGACGTTTCAATTGTGCATTTCTACGAACAGATTCAATATCACCAACAGCAAGACCAATAAGTAAATTCATAAGTAATATTGGCATTAAAACCATAAAGATTCCAAGAATTAGAAATGCTGGCATTGGATATGGAAGTGATCTTTTATCTTCATCTGGCAAGTAATATGGTTGAACATATGTTCCAAGAAAATCAATCTCACCGAGCATCATAGAAAATGTTCTAAGGAGAGATATCGGAACATTTTTAAAAGATAGATGTTCACCCTGTACAAATAAAAAAAAATCATTATCAATATAAAACTATAAGCTGGTCATAAATAATATGGTAAAATAATTCTAATCAGAGGTAGTAACTCTCTCTTTTTCTGTTTAGCAGCTGGAACTACTGTAAGGTATTACTTCAGAGGATGAATGAGGATAATATGTATGAATGTGAATGAAGTGTGGTCTTATACAATCTCAGGTCGACCACTCCTGAGAGGTGTGGTTAATTAATACTCAACCACCAAAGAACACCAGTATCCACGATCTAGTATTCAAATCCGTATAAAAAAAACTACCTTTAGTACGATTTGAACCTTAGTATCTCGACTTCAAAATTAGCTGATTTGCGATGTCGTGTTAACCACTAGATCAGCCCGGTGGGCATTGGTAGTACCTCTAGATTTCATAATGGACTGATTGACTCTTTCCTCTATCCTCCAGTATTATCCATTCATTTTTACTGTAGATACCATAGGAATTATTCCTGCTGTATCTCTGGATCTACCTTTGGTTCTTTGGTGGTTATTTTTAGTCTTCAATGGGATACATCTTTTTTATTAGAACTCAATGGGGTAATAACTTTGCCTTCTGAATTGTTTAGGAATTGTTTTCTGTCCAAGTGTTTGGAAAAAAAACAAGGAACGACTGATATTCCTACTGGGCAAATTGAGATACACTCATAAAATCTAAACAGTATGGAAAAATTACTGGTGTAACAGATCTCAGCTGTATAACATAAAACATCATGTAATTTCTCCAAATTGCAGAATCAACTGCTTTGCAGTTTATGTTTATAAAAAAAATTGAAAAAAATGATAACAAATAGACTTCTTCATTTGTTTACATCTAGTTTTTTAATAATTTCAGAATATTATTTTATTTTGTGATGACTTATTAACTTAATGTCAGAGGAAAAAAGTAATCATCCAATACAAAATATGATGACAGGAAGATTTCTTGACTATTAAATAATCAACATAAACAGTAATCCATTATTTAGATAGGATAAATTTTTATTTCACAAAACAAATCAAAAATCTTAATGATTATGTTGAGGAAATGTATAGTTATTTTTATCTACATACAGAATCTAAAATTTTTTTAATATTATTTTATCTCCTTAGACAATTAATTTTTTATGCATGTCATCAAACAATGATATGTCAGATTTAAAATATAAAATTAATACATTACAATTTTATTAAGTTTAAAATTTACATACTTATGAGTGATGAAATTGATAAAGTTATTTACACCCTTATATCTACTAATGTTCAAAATTACTGTTGACTGCAACAAAATAGGTGGAGAAATATTCTCATTCTGATAACCTTATTCAGAAAAAATTATTTTAAGTAACTAGGTCTTAAACAAATTTATTCATGTAAAATTTCTGGGGATAGGAATTTTTGTTTAATCTTTTTTTCCTAAATAATAGTTTAATGGTATTTATACTGTAACTATACTTCTATAAGCCAAATAACAAGTATGATATTTCCTAATCCTTTCATGTAAGTTGTTTTTTAATTTAAAGAAATTATTCTTCCTTGTACTTATCCCACTATAGACAACTTAATTCTATAGATTAAATCAATTTGGGATATGAAATAAAATGTAATATAAATATGTATACATTCACTCCATGCAGATGGTATTCTGTAATAATAATTTTTGTATTGAGGAATCTCCAAATAAAAACAAAGAAAACTATGAAACCAAATAAATGGATTTTAACTTATAGAAAACTTTACTCTCTTAAAAATAGATGGGAATGTAGAATTTATTTCAGTTTAATGTATAAAACTTTTAATATATAAAAGAAATATGGAGAGATTACATAAGAGAACTCTATGACTCTCTGGGTCGACCAGAGAGGATGCTGCTTGAAGGTGAAGACGAATGCAATGAGGAAAACATTGGTCCTAAAATAGAAGCAT
>JAAAKQ030361027.1:0-25830 GCA_010016005.3 Zanna intricata
CTGACCGGGATTCGAACCCGGGACCTCCGGAATGAAAGACCGAGACGCTACCACTCGGCCACGGAGGCCGGCAATTTTTTTTTTTTTTTTTTTTTTTTTTTTATAATCTTTGGTGGAACGGGGAAATACTTTCAGTAAGGAACAGGAATTTTATGCAGTTATTTGCCGCTTTTATTTTCTTCACCCGGAGATCTGATAGACGGGATACAGTATTTAATAGATTTTCAATTTTTAAAAGGCGGTGATAGTTTTGTATATACCAAAAGTTTTGTTTTTGCTTGAGGTTTAATTGAATTTATGAAAATACATACATTTGTTTTTCGAAAAGTTTCATAATTTGTGTTGTATATGCCCAGTAATTTCTGGATGGGTTCGTCTAATTTTCAAACCTTTCTTAAATTACTTTTAAAATTTCACGATTAGTTTTTCCTCTTGATGAATTATTTTGTAAACAGTCGAATGGATAAACGGGAGTGATTCTCTGGTGTTACTTTTACAGTACATTAAAAGAAAAGTTCAGTTTGGTTTCTTATTACGATGTAAATTTCCTGTGAAACAGAATACCAATATATAAAGTACCAAGTACAGCGATCCAGATTTCTAGTGAATTATAGCAGTACGCGTCTTATAGATTACGGAATTATTTTATCTCGATGAAAATATTATAACATTTGTAACAAACTGGTGTAATTAATTTTTGATATCAGAATAATTGTTTTTATTTTTCCTAAAGGTTTAAATTTAATTTTAACGTTGCTCCTTTTGTAGCAATTTTTTCTATCTTTTAAATATATATTAGAAGCTAAAACTTTTTTTTGGCGCGTTGTGCCCGACGCTTTTGTGATAGACTTTTGCATGAAGAAAAAAATAGCCGACTCGTAATCAAAAATTGTAATAAGACGCTAAGCATATATATATATATATATGAGAGAAAGACACGGAGCGAGAATTTATACATACATGCCTATAATATATATAGAATGAGAGGTTGGAGAGAAAGACACGGAGCGAGAATTTATACATACATGCCTATAATATATATAGAATGAGAGGTTGGAGAAAAAACATCGATGTTCCGTCGGTGATTCCCAATATACTTGTCTCTCTTTCTGTGTGCTTACGCACATGCGCATATACGTTTATATCAATTTACAGTAAAGAAAGACGTCGATTCCACTTTTTTTCCTTTCTTCCGTTTTTTTTTTCTTTTTTCTGTATACTGGTACGCATATACGTATACAAGTATCGATTAAAATTTAGCCTGACATTAGTAGGCTGTTAAATATTTTAACATAAATAAATTCCTTGGTACCTTAAATTTCTGCTTTAATTCCTTGTCGTTTAATAGGCCATTAAACTCGGCCTGGTAAATTAATATTGGTTATACGCTTACCCGTCCGGATAAGCGCTGTTTAGAACAAAGAGTTTTTTCAGAAGTCTTTTTTCCTGGCTCCCTTTTTATAGGTAAATGTGTTAACTAGTTTTTCTGGAACACAAACTAAAGAAATAATAAACAACATTAAATCAGTCAGTAAAATAGACGACCCATTAAAAAAGGAATTTTATTTCAGACGATGTAAAAATTACGTTGATTCATGAAAAAGGAAAACCTAATTACTGAAATATGTGTAACCAGTACAGCGGTTATCAAAACCGATTCCAGTGACAGTTATATCTTACGTCATGCTATTTAGAAATAAAATATCTATAACATTTACTCGATAAATATAAATGACGAAGGCCAATGACCACGTCATTTATCATTATTTAATATCCGTTATTCATTCCGTTTTGTTCATCTACTTATTGTATCGTGATTTGTTCTCGAAAAGTTTATTAATCCAAATGGGGCTACACCTCTCTTACTTTCTCCCTCCATCAATATTAATTTGATTAACGTTAATCAAACTGTTTTTAAATCTTCCATCTGCCTCGCTTTCTTTTTAAAGGAAGTTAACTTACTATAAAATTAAATTATTAACGTCAGAGTAATTTTTTGGAAATATTTTACCATGTAGATAATCGCATAAATAATTACTATTGTTATTAGAGTGAAACAGTAAATTTAAAAAAAGAAATTGTAATCTGGAAGATCTAACTAATCCTCCCTTCGCTTGGATTATATTTTTAAACTTGTGAAATAGATAATAAATAAAATAATTCCACTTGTTTTGCATACAATATAATAGAATTTTAATATTTTATCCTTCCTTGTAATGTTTCAAATCGTAAAAGAAAATAATATTATTTTAACTTCCAGTTGTTTATTATGAAAAATATTTGACGGTTTATAAGTTGTATGATATTTTACATTTTTCGAAGTGTCCATTTAAAATATTGTTTTTATAAGCACATTCTTGGAACTTAAATACATAACAACAGAACTGTATTATGACTAACATGCTCCTGTTTTTATAATTGTTATACACATATTATTAATGTTATTGAAATTTTTTTCCGAAGCAGGTAATTTAGATGCAGTATAAAAAAATAAACCTTTCAGGTGTAATTTTCCTTTCATTGAGATTTGTTTCAATTACTGTTAATTTTTTTTAAAATATGTATTTTTAAAAAAAATGAACAATCCAATTTTTTAAATTAATATAAGTACAAAATCGGTAAACGGTTAATCCAAAACCGCCCAAATTTTGTTAGAACACTGAGAAAAAAAAACTGAGAATTATAATCTGGAGTTTTTTTTTCACGTTTTATAGGAGAATACAATCGATTTAAGTTAGAATAATCTAAAACAGTTAACTTCTTTAGGTTTTCTTTTACGTTGTATGACGGATATCAGTAATGAAATTATGGATTCAAAAAAAACTTCACAATTTTAAAACCGTATAAAATTTTTTTGAAATAACTTACAGATCCAGTTGAGGTCACATTTCATAGAAAAACACATCAAAATTGTCACCCAAACTTTCACTTTAGTTCGATATGCTTCCATTTGTAATGCAACATACATCCCGCCTGAAGCTGATTTCATTCCAGTCTGGAGCCAGCAAGTCGGTCGTTACCTCTGCATCTGCGGTGTTAATTCGAAGTCTTAACTCAAAACTGAAAACCCAAAAGAAAAAACTAGCGGGGTCAAATCTGGAGAACGAGGTGGCCGTGCGATTGGATCTTCACGACCGATCCAACGACCTGGGAATCGAGTAGCAAGAAAATCTCTCGCTTCTAAGCGGTAGTGAGGTGGTCGTGCTGATAGTAATGGCATCCATCTTGGTAATCACCGTCTAATTGAGGAATTAGAAAATTTGGAAGAATGTCCAGATAGACGATACCATTTACGGTTGCCCCCTAGAAGAAGGACCTGTCTCAACGATGAGGTTTGGTGCCAGGAGTAAACTGTATGCCTACTAGTAAGCCCTCTACCGTACTCTATACGAAAATTACGTTCAACTGCAGTTGCTGACTGCAGATCTTGAAACCAAAACACACAGCGAGCACGTTCGCCCCAGTAAATATATCTGTATTAAACAACATTGGTGACCGAATTCGGTTGTAATAAACAACACGAGTCAAAACTTGACGTGTTTTGCTATGAAATGATCGCTGATACAAATTTAGAACTGTAGATAAACCTAATGATGAAACAGCCTGCCTACATACATGAATTATTTGATTCATATTTAAAGATGTAATAGTAATTTTCTGATTATTACATTTTTTTACCGATTTAGAATATGATTTATCGTTTAACAATTACTTAATTCATCACATAAGTCGTCAACATATTCCATGAAAAGTATTTGTCGTCGATGATTCCTAGAAATTTACGATTTATTTTTATATCGGTGTATTATCGATTCACGTATTTATAAAATCCTATTTATAATATTTCTTCTAAAAATTCCATATATTGTTCTTATTTATTTAATGTTAAACTATTTCGCTTAAATATTTGCGGGCTAGGTGTAAATTTATTCTGGAATCTGTTAGGAGCGAATGTATACTTTTGCCTAAACATGATGATTCATATAATCAAATACGATGTTGCATGCTCTTAAAAACATGTAACGTTTGTTGAGGAATCGCAGCGACGACACATCGTTCGCTTTTGCTCTACCATTCGGGAACGGTATGAGGATGATTTTTTGTAAGTGACATCCTTAAGGTATCCCAACAAGAAAAAGTCAGGACGGGGATAAAGCAGGAGATCTAGGAGCCACAATCCCTTTGAAATCACTTGTCCATGAAAATAATGATTCAAAAAAGTCATAGTATTGTCGGCTGTATGAGTCGTAGTATTGTCCTGCTTAAACTACGTGTACTCTAGCCGGTCTGGAGTTACAGTGTTTACAAAAGAAGGAAACATTCTTTCATAAGGTGGTGTCACTTTTTGAACAGTCTGTAATACAGAGTGAAGTAATTTATAATTTAAATAGATTCACGTTTAGTGTTTTCAGTGACATTCTATATCACACTTATTTTTTCAGCACCGATTTTTGCAGCATTAATTTTAATTATAAACATTTTTAGGTTCTTGGTTAACAGTTTTTATTTTACTTTTACACAATAGTAAAATTATTTGTTATGTTTTGTTTATTTTAATTATTTATTATAGTTACATAATTATAATTTTTATTTTACATTTAGTTATTATTGTGTTTTACATGTATGCATAATCTTGTAATAAAAACACAGGTATAATTTTTATTATCGCCTTATCACATACGTCATAGGAATATTTTCTCCTATATGTTTCTCCGCATTAATGTAACAGCATAATCGGGAAATGAAAATTATCAACATCACGTCCCGTCAGTCTTATACACAAAAAACACGTAATATCAAATCACAGTATTACGTATTAAAGTATATATTTAGAAAAAAACACAAAATTGACGTGTTATCTGGTAATCGGATATGTTATCAGATTGTTGTATTCACGTTCCGTATTCAACTAATGAACTTTATAAAACAATAAAGATAACAACTTGTAATAAAGACGCGTAATGAAGACTTGTAATAAAAAGACACGTGTATGGTCGCGTGGAAAAATTTACAAATTATAAAAACAAAAAAAAATCACTTGTTTCAAAATGAACAAATAAATTTTTTATCTAATAAAATGTTTTGCGCATTAGCAATAAAAGATAAATATTAATACTACTCCAATCGGTTAAGGCCTGAACTTAGACCGAATAACACGGCAATTTTGTATGATTTTTGTAAAAAAAACTATATACTTTAATATTTAATACTGTGAATAATTTTCATTCCCGGATGATGCGGCGAAACACGTAGAACATATTCCCGTGACTAATATATATAATTTTTCCTGTTTATTTACTGATTATGGTTGTTAAACAGGATACGGTTTGACAGTAACGTTAACATCAAACTAATTCTTCTTGGATAAGTTGTAGCATTTTACTAATTATTACGGACTTTTATTTGTGAACATTCGATCAATTTCTGATCAGCCGCCTCCGTAGCCAAATGGTAGCGTCTCGGCTTTTCATCCAGAGGTTCCGGGTTCGAATCCCGGTCAGGCATGGCAGTTTTCACACACGCTACAATTCGTTCATCTCATCCTCTGAAGATATAACCTAACGGTGGTTCCGGAGGTAAAACAAAAAAAAAAAAAACAAAACAATTTATGATTATTTACCATGTTGCTATTAAAAGAATTACGAGTATTTGAATGCTATTTAGCTGTTTTATTATTGTTATTTGTGTTTAGTTCTAGGAATATTTGTTGATTTTTAAAAAAATAAATTATTTAAATTATTTTTCCCTGGCCTTTTACCTTTAAATGATGTTTTGTTACAGTTTTTTCATCGTCGCTTTTTTTTGTTAATAGTTTTCTTAAAATTACTTTTTGTGTTATTAATATAATTAACTTTTGAAAGTTAAGCGGGTTAACGCCCCGATTAAATTTTAATTGAGATCGCGTAACGGGTGAAGTTGAAATAACTTTTGTTTTTATTAATGATAGATTTAATAGCGGCTGTTTTTCAGTTATTTTAATTAAATATAAGTGCGGTATTAATGTACTTAACGAACAATAGACTTTAACTGCGAAAATTCAAAATATTTTCTTACAGAAATAGTAGTTCTGTGTAAAACATTTACTTTTTACATTTTTTTTTCGAAAAGAGTGTAGTAAAAGTTAAAAAAATATTATTTATTTTTTAACCGAATGTTTGTTTGATGACAATATTTACGGGGTCGGTAAAAAAAAACCAAAATTTAGATGGCGGCAAAATTAAACTTAGCCGACGGTATGCCATATATCACTATTAAATAAAAATTAAAAAAAAAAGAAATACTAACCTTTTCAGGTCTTGAAAATCTTAAAAAGAAACACGACTTTATAAAAAAACAAAAAAAAATTAACAAGAGACGTCCACAAAAATCTATTAGAACCCTAAAACACAGTCGTAAACATCAGTAGCTTGGTATTTAGGGAACTCGATCGATGCGACGCTAGCGCTCCTCTTTATTGCTTACTGTATTATATAAATTTTATCGATCGATAGCGGTCGAGCGAGGTCTTTTTAACTACTTCGCATTAATTTGATTAACGGCTGTGCGTAATCAAGATTTTACGAAGAGGATTTCTTAGGTATTGTTTCACGTACTTCAATAAAAATTTGCAGACTTGTTCTTCAAATGTTAGATGAGATGATGGGTTTGTTTCGCTAGAAAATAACACAGATTTTTCAGTCGTACGTAGATCATTACCGTGTTAAAATTATTGGAAAAATGTTACAACGTCGTTCACTTTTCTCTGTTTTCTTGTAACTCGTTAGGAGTGGTATCGACAGGAGTATTATATCCTGTCAGTTGTTTTGAATACGGTTGAATTTGAATGTAGCAATTTTTTTATTTATCAGTTGGGGTAATTAAACAGTCGAGTAAATGAAAACAACAGATTTGACTTCAGAAATGTCAACTCTGTAGTCTTTTCTTATCAATTAACAGTTGATATTTTTTCTTAAGTGATTACACTATTATTGCCATTTTGTTCATTTTGATTATATTTATTGGGTATTCATCTATTCTTACGATTAAGTTTTGTTTGCAAATATTTAAAATGGTTTTTCTACTTTTTTGTTTCAGGTTTTTGAGCTTATAATTATTCCAAACAAAATTACATCAAGCCTTTTCTTCTGATGGTAGTACTTCACAAGCCGACTTCAAGTTATTAGCTTCGTTTTAAGGTGATTTTTTTTTTTAATTAAATGTATTTCTTTACACTTGTTACGAGAGTGTGAGTTACGCTATTTATTTTATTTTTATTTAAAAAAATTTTTTTTTTACACATTATAATTACCCGTTATAGTCTAGTGGTGTTTATGTATTATCTAGTAGTATTTGGGTTTTACTGAGAAAATGAATGTATCAATTGAACAAAAACAGATAAGGTTACTTAAAGTGTTAATCCCTTAAAGTCTTAGTATTAAAAAAAACTGACAATGCAACTGAAGAACTTTCCCGTCACACGGTTAAGCTACGTTCCAGGAAAGTCCTACAACTGTGGATCGTTTCCGATGCACGACTTACATGTACGATTTAATTTAAAATATTTTAAATTTTATTTAAATATGATATTTTTTCGTTTATTTAATTCAGAGTTTAACTAAACCGCGCGCGCTACCGTCTCTTTAATTCGTGGGGGTGTGCGGTACTAATTAAACTAATGTAATTTCACGACTTACATAGAACAAATTTCGTTTGTACGGTCGACAGACTGGTGAAGTTTCGAGGCTTAAAGCACCAGATCCCAGTCGAGTTCGACTTCGACGAGGTTAGGCGATCGAGTTCGAGGCCCGGCCAGACCGAGTTATTTTAAATATTATTAATTTATTTAATTTTACTGCTCACCTGTGACTTCACAACATAGAGACGGCTACAAGAGCATTTTTTGGGGTAGGGTGACCTTAAATTAGACGAAATCTCGAGATGTTGAAGGTTAACTTGCTCTACAACCACACTCCCTTGACTCTTTAAGTTGAAAATTTAATGTCATCAATGCTCCATATGTAGAAGTAATCTGACCCATGTTTGGTCAAAAGATTGGCGCGTATGCCCGAATCGGACCGATTACAATACTTTCTTTCTAGAGCTATAGCTCTGCTGTACCGCTGTCATATAGACGGGAAAGTAAAAATATATCGACATTTTTAAAAGATTTTTGACGCTCTGGTATCAAGAGACTGAATTTTTTTGTCGATTAATATCAGTTGAAATTCGATTCAACTCTAGTCGTTTATTAATATAAAAATTGTACGGTCTACCTGAAATTTATCTTTTTGAAAACGGCCGGGTAAGTATATAAGAACGGAGAATATGATAGTCTCATTTATTAAGAGAAAGATGAATTTAAAATTGTTCAGAAAACGTTTGAATAAGTTATTTTTAAGAGTATATACCATTTACACACATTTACTTGATTACATCAGATAAAGTCTTCAAATACAGAATCGCTGTGATTTAAAAGTAGTTTATTTGACTTTATAAGACGCAGCAGACTACTTGCTCATTGTGAAATAAAATTTAGAAGTAGAAAATCGGTAAATTCATTCGTTAACTTAACCGACAATTCTGCAAGGGTTGTTGAATTTTTTAACTGATCTTCCGTTTAAAAATTTCCATTGTTTACTAACTCAAAAACCGTTTAAGAGTGCTGTACCACTTTTTAACTTTATAGGGTGTACTAGTAGTCGAAGAAGTCATCTATGAAGCCTGTTGTTGGAAGGTATAAAAAAACAGACTGACACGAGTTAGGAATGTTTATGTATAGAAAAAAATGTGCAAGTGACCTGCCCCCTACCGACAAAACCTCCCTCGGTATCGGGGTGGAGCTCTCCGCCACCCGGAGACCGATCCGCAGTTAAGCATTACTAAGTCTCGAGTTGGTGCCTTTGGGTTCAGAAGATCCGGAGTCTCCGTGCCTCATCATCCCCCACCCATTCGCGCAAGCTTGAACGAATGAAAACTCAGCAGACAGCTATCCGTCACCCAGTCCCCATCCGGTCTTGTTCTTCACCACAGCACGGTGGACTTTTGTTCTCGCTACACGATGTCTATTCTTGTGCTCGGCTATTATTATTATTTTACACGCCGCCTCATAAGAGACAGTATGGTACGCGGAAGCCACACCCAGCCGTGATCTAGGTATCTTAATTAATCTATTGAGGTTCCTTTTCTTGTTTATGGCCGGACACCATACTGGCGCCGTATACAGCATTATCGATGTCGTTGCGGACATTATAAGTTCTCTTTTGACGTTCTAGGGAGGTGTAGTTCTTAGAAGTATATAGGGATTGATGAATAATGAAACTCAAAAGCTGGAAAAATGAATGGTAGATTTGGAACGGTACGATTTGGAGAACAGTTAATTATAATTATAAGTTTAGAAGGAAAAAACAAATATATGAGACGTTGTTCAGGCCACATAACTTTTAGAAATTTTCTTCAGGTTGGAATATTTGTCCCGAAAGAAAGGAATGGCGAAGTGTAGTAACAAACGAGGAAAATTAATAGATGCCCAAAAAAAAGATTCCACTAATTTATTTGTAATAAAAGATTAATAAAATAAACACGACTGGTATAATTAACAATTGATTCTCATGCCGAGCGTATTTTTGACTTGAAGAATTTTAGTTTTAAGTAAATACACAATGTTATAATATATAAATTTTTCTTAGTTAATGTATGTTGATGCCGTAGTTGAGAGCTTTTAATGAACATGTGGGCGCTTGATTCCACCGTGGATTAAACATACAGTAGTTTCAAATTATACCTTATGTCTAAGTGGTGTTACAACATTGAAAAGCTGTTAAAACGATTTCCATTCCCTTAATTTATCAAACGATGCATAAATTTGCTGTCGGCGAATTTATTTGGTTGCATCTTTGTATTGTTCGAAGTCGTGATTAGGGAAAAATAAAATAATTATTCGGTTCAATAAATGATTATTAATAATTAAATTTTTATTGGAGAAAGTCTTGAAGTAATCTACACTACCGCGCGATTTCTTTGTTTTTAAAATATAAATATATATTTATTTATCAGCTCCAAACTCGTAGTACATTCCAGAAGTTTTGTTTTTAAACAAGTTAAACTTACAGAACGAGATGCCGAAAAAATTTATGAAGTACTCAGAAGGTTCTGAAAAGGTATAAAGTATAATAGGGTTATTAATATTAAGCTTTCCGATTACAAACTTGAATAATTCACGTTTAATAAGACTCATATACGTAAAAGTAGCAGTGGAAAGAACAGTTTGTGAAGAACATAATCTAAAGAATGGACGTGCATACAATATTTACAGCTTTTCTCTCCAGAGTGTACATATACCGAACGTTGTCACAGGATACTCTTGAGCAAGCCACAGATAGTTGTCCGTATGAGAAGCATTCACTGTTCAAATGGAGACCGGCCACTTAAGCGTCTAACCTTGTTACTTATTTATTATCATCGAGAAAACACATATAAGCGGAAACTGGAAGCTCTTGAAAGTGAAGGGCAAACCTAAAGGAATGTACGCCGTACACCGTCGCGCATTTAGAGTTACTTTTATCGATTTACTTTTATCCGAAAAAATAAATTGAAGACTTTTTTTTTTGTAGAAAATCTATTTCAAATATTTTTAGTAGTTTCTGAATGCTATTTGACCATAATAAAGTTAAATATCGGCAAGGTACGTTTTTCGGTTGTTACCGTAAACCATTGAGACGGCCACCATCTTGAAACAGTGAAACATTTCTTAACGGTAATATCCTTGTGTTCTGTCCAAAGTATAAAAACTATGTTTATGCAAAATTTCAGCTCAATTGGTTGAATAGTTTTTGCATGAAAGAGTAACAAATTCACAGAAAACCACTAGATTTTTATATACATAATATGTAATGGTTATGTAACGTTTATAATAGTCATAAAGTATACAGGATGATTCAGGAGGATAGGGCAATACTTTGACAACTATTCTAGAGGCTAAAAATAAGAAAAAAGGTAATATAAATATAGGTCCGAAAACGCTTCGTTAGCGAGTTAAACAGGATGAAAGGTTTCGTCCGAGTTTCCGTTCCTTCTGGTAAATTAAGGCTTTCTGAAATTCTGGGAAGGTCAATTAAGGGGCAAATTCAATTGTTTCTTATGGCTTTTGAGCTGGGAAATCGAAAAAAAATAGTTCCCAGAACTGTATCTCTCTTAGTTTCTAAGATATCCCATGTAAAACGCCAAAAATAGTATCAAAAAACACATTTTTTTACGTTTGGCGTACAATAATGTTAAATTGGCAATAAATCATACATTTTTAAACATAAATTTTAGAGAATTTAATTATAAGAAGATTGATGTAAATAATGTCAATAGAAAACAAATAAAATTTTAAACTTGTCTACTCTTATTAACAACAAAACAGATTAATTTTAAACAGATTGAAAAAACTTTTTTCGTTACGTACAGTAGAAAATAACTGGAAGAAGAAAGAATACTTACTGTTTTTTTATGATAATAATAAAATGATGCTTACAAGTAGTATTTCATGTTGTTTAATAACTTCAAAAATGCCACCGTTGTGTTCAATGCACTTTTCAACGCGTTGTACGAGATTTTGTGTTGTCAGTCTAACGGTATCTTTGCGTTCCTTGATTGTAACTGCAGCGTTGAGAATGCGAGCGATCAGTTCATCGCGTGTCTACTTTTTGCTTGTAAACCTCATTTTTCAACCATCCCCACAAACAATAATCCAACGGAGCGAGTTCTAGGGATCTCTGTGGCTAATTAACCGGTCCTCCACGCCCTATCCATTTACCAGCAAACTTTTCATCAGGACATTGCCTTACTTCATTAGTGAAATGTGTAGGAGCTCCATCAAGTTGGTAATAAAATTTCAAATTCGTTTTGCTAAGGGGATATTTTCCAGCAATATAATAAATTCATTACTTAAAAATTCCTGATGATTTCTCCCTGTGACACAATGTTGTAGTATGAAAGGACCAATTAATTGGTCATCTATGATATTACACCAAACATTCACTGAAAATCGTTGCTGGAAATTTTTTTCCACTGAAGCATGAGGGTTTTCTTCAGATCACGTATGCGCAATCCGTGTGTTGTTTATTCCGTTACGAGTGAAAGTAGCTTCATCCGAAAATAGCATAAATGGAATTAAATGTTGATTCCTAATAACCCACTGACAAAACTGCAGCCGGCTGTGGCGTAGTAACCAGGCTGGAGATGTTGCATTTTCTGAATATGAAAAGGATGCAATCCATTATTATGTAATCTCCTCCATACTCTTCTATGTGAAATATTGAGCCGTGTTGCAATTAATCGTGTGCTCGTTGCCGGACTACGTTGAACCATCTGCAGAATGTTTTCACCTTCATTAGCATGATTTGTTTGTCGTTCAAATGAAATATGAGTGCTGGGAAGTGTACCATTCTCACGAAGATTATTAAAATTCTAGTAAAAATACTTTACGATTTGGTACAACACGACCAGGATAACTATGTCGATATTCTGTGACCGCTACCGCAGCACTTACATTCCAAAATCCATAGATGAAAATCATGTCGGCATTAGTGAAGATACGCGGCATTTTTCTAAACAAAACTAAACAGAATTTTACTTTTTTTAACAGACTTGATTTTTATGCACTGTAAAATGAATACAAAATTACACTTCTTAACAGTTTTCTGAAATTTTTACGATAACAATTCGACGTAATACTGCAAACACGATTGATCAGCGAGAGGTTATTTAACACATTACCACAATTAACTGACAAGAATGAGAAGTATTTAAACAGATTGTGTTTATAAAAGTAGTGTTGCCAACTTGTTTTCCGTAGATCTAAAATTAATTGTACCTACTAGACACATCTGTTTTCTTTTTTGTAAGATTTTCTTTTAAGTTTTCGTCGGTTTTGTTGTTAATAAGAGACGACATGTTTAAAATTTTATTTGTTTTCTGTTGACATTATTTACATCATCTTCCTATAATTAAATTCTCTACAATTTATGTTTAAAAAATGTATGATTTATTGCGAATTTAACAATGTTATTCTACGTCAAACGTAAAAAAATGTGTTTTTTGACTGTGTTTTATTGAAATGTTTTATTGTATTGCTTATTGTATTATTATTTTTAAAAATAGTTAGTCTCATTACTTGTGTAATTCGCAAGATAATACTTATTTTTGTTTTTTAATTTTTTTTTTTTTTTTAACCCTCCTTAACCACAGTTAAGTATATCTTCAGAGGGACGAGATGAATGAATTGCAGGGTGTGTGAAAAATGCCATGCCTGACAGGGATTCGACCCCTGGACCTCCGGATGAAAGGCTGAGACGATACCACTCCGCCACGGAGGCCGACTATAATACTTATAATTAGACATAATTCAGCTGTAGTGCTGGCGACGTTTAATATTAATATTTGATTGACGAACAGTAAACGCCTTTGGTTGTGAACGATTTCTTGACAGTAGAATAATACATGGAACGAACATTGAGGCCCGGTTCAGATTGGGGATAAAAGACACCCCGGCGCTCTTATTAAGAAATAAAGAAATTTTTCAATGACCGCCTTAAGTTTTCTCTACATTTAGGAGTAAGAAATGTTACCCTTTTGATAAAAAATGATGATGATGACAAAGGGGAAATGTCCCGTTTGATTAAACAGAATTTTGAAAGATGGGTCTTAAGACGGATTCAATTAACGAAAGATGTTTTCAAATATATAAAGCGGTGAAATGTTGAGAATCTGTTCTGAATCCCTAAACGGTATGCAGAAGTAGTTTATTCACATGTACCTGCCGTGTATTACCTGCAGGTATTACCTACCCTAATTAGGTAGAGTTTTGTTATTTTTCTTAGTTTTGAAGACAATTAATTACTGTAAAATTTAATTTTATCGCGTTGGACTCCCTATTCGTGAATATAAAAAAATCGCTTAAAAAGTAACGTAATGTTAAAAAATAAAACTTTACCCGACAAAATTATTTATAACGGTCGATGGCAATTGATAGGATCTATTGATGATCATAGATAGGATCTAATCCTTACCGATGGCTGATTACAATCACCACCCGGGAAGAAAATGACTCAAATCTCATCAAAAAATTATCATTTTGTATTGTCGAACTCTTTTGGAGAGGGGCGTTGTCTATAAAATTAATGAAATTATGAATCTTGACGTAGATTTTCTTCGTTACTTAAAAGTTTACGCGTTAAGTAAATAATTTCGTAGGAAATTTTTTTAAATTAAATTGGCTTCGTTATGAAAAAATTGGCAGGAAACAGGAATTAAAGGTCAAGATGATAAAGGCATTTGAACATTTCAGTAGTAAGCGATTCAGTAGAGATTTTTAACTCGAAAAAAATTTACTACAGCAAATAAATTATTGGAATGGGTTCGGAAAAATATGTCGAATAAAAGTGTGCCCTAGGAGATATGAACCAATAACTATTTAATTTGTAAAATTAAGGAAAGATATTTAGTTCTTTTCGCCAATAGCGCCTTCATTTTATTTCTTTATTGAATGATAAATGAAAACAGCGTTATTAATAAAAAAAAAAATGAGAGGAAAACATTATTTATGAATATTTCTTAATAATAATGCTGTAGAACATTTAAAAAGTCAATATACTAATTTTTTAAATACTCTCAACAGTAAAAATATACTTCCGTGATGACATGAACAAATATATAATTCCTAAAAAAAAAAAAAATCCTACCCGGTTAAAAATAGCCGGCTTCCACAGTCGAGTCAACAGAGAATAATAAAAAGGCCTTAACCCCGAAAAAGTTCACTAAAGCAAATAAATTACTGGAATGGGTTCGGAAAATTAAGTGGAGTAAAATTATGCCCTAGCGTAAATGAGCGAATAACTGTTTTATTTGATAAATTAAGGAAAAGTTTTAGTTTTTTTTTTGCCAATGGCGGTTTTATTTTTAAAGGTATATAAAAATTAAAAGCACCAACAGATAGGTGAATAAAATTTTCATAAAAAAACCTACCGGTTAATTTTTTCTACGAACAAAACTAAGGACGTTAGCGAATTTTGCTATAAGCACCAAAATCACGCTATGGTAGAGTAGATTGGAACTAGGTACTGTTTCTCCTATACAGTAAGAGGAAATTAATAAATAAATATAATTAATTTTTCAATCAGTTTTAGGAAGTAAAAATTTGTCATTTATCAATATTTATCCTTATATTTGATTGACTGCAAATTTTTTGCTGTTTGTGGAAAAAGACGTGATTTTTGAAAGCTATATTTAGTTTTTCGTGAGTATCTTCTTTATTTTTAATCTTATGAAAAACTAAATACCACCAGTAGAAAACTAAGACAACTTTGCCTGAAAAAGCTTTCGAATTGTGTTTTTCTACGAGCTAAATGAAGTATTAATTTATCTATTTAGTCTTACCGTATACGAGAAGGTACCCGGTTTCCAAACTCTTCTACCGTAGCGCGATTTTGGTGCTTATTGTAAAATTCTGTAGCGCCTTTAGTTATGCTCGTAGATAATAGTACCTGGATGTCTTTTATGAAAATCTTCCTCAGCTATCTGTTTGTGCTTTTTATTTTCACATGCCGTTAAAAATAAAACAGCTGTAGGCGAATAACTAAAATGTTTTCCTTAATTTGTTAATAAAAAAATTTAATATTTATTCCCTCGTGTACGCTAGGGCACTTTTTTATTCCACGTAATTTTCCAAACCTATTCCAATAATTTATTTGCTTTAGTAAAGTTTTTCGAGTTTAAGACTTTTGAGTTTCTGAATCGGCTATTTTTAACAGGACAGGATATTTTTTTTAGGAATTATATGCTTATTCAGGTCATCAACAAAGTCTCTTTTTACTGTTGGGAGTATTTAAAACATTAGTATATTAACTTTTTTAATGTTCTAGAGCAGTGCTTCCCAACCTTTTTACGTTCCCGTACCTCTTAATAAAACTTTCCATTTATGAGTACCCCTCCCCTGATAACTCTATACTTACTCCTTAAAATGTATCTCGTTTCTCTTAAGGTCTATCTATTGTCAATCTTAACTTTGAAATATACCTAGTACTGTCTCTAGAGACTTGTGATCTATGTTACTGTACATTAACAGGAGTCCCTTTATGTACATTACCTCCGTTATGTACAGGTTCCTTTTATGTACATGTAATTTTGAGTTTTAACTGACCTGTCTATAGTAGCAACCTGGTTTCCATGCGACTCTGAATCATTGCATTGCTTTGAAGTACTTGCAACTACTAAATCGGTATGTTGAATTTCAGGGCTTGTCACAGTTCTCTTAAGACTTCCAGTTTTTAGCCACTTATCCATTTTGAGAATCAAACAATATGGAAAAAAAGTAACAAAAAGAAACAATACGTAAACACTTCAAATTGACATTCAAAAGAGGTAATTATAATTTATATTTCTTACTTAACGCGTCAAAAAACTAAACACAAATGGTCGCATTCATTAAAATCGATGTTGCCAAATTGATGACATACTTTCGCCTGATCGGGCGATAATACAATGTGTTCAAGCCGTGGCCGAACGGAGTAGAATTTTCGGGCGTTGTCTATCAAATGTTTCATCCTTAGCGGCAAGTGTTCAATAAAAAGTCGGTACGCGCCGTTAAAGAACTTTAAATAATCCTTTGCGTACAGTAGCCGCTTAGACAGGCGGTATACAAACGAATGTACTCTCTCTTTATCTGTTTAGCCTCCGGAACTACCGTAAGGTATTACTTCAGAGGATGATATGTATGAATGTGAATGAAGTGTAGTCTTGTGCAATCTCAGGTCGACCACTCTTGAGAAGTGTGGTTAATTGAAACAAACGAATGTACTGTATCTTATCAACCCAACGCTCATAGTCTAGCAATAAGTTATTTGTTATAAGGTTCATTTTAAACTACATATTGTAGATATAATACATTATAATAATGTTTATGTAAGTTAACTGTTTTAACTTTTCAGTATTTCCGCCATTACTAATATAATTTTCACGTACCTCCAAGGGTACGCGTACCACAGATTGTGAATCGCTTTTCTAGAGAATTATTAGAAAATAGTCACAGTTAATGTTCCCCCGTATCATTTAGTATATTTATCCTATCCCGTATTTGTAATGAAAACGAATTTTAAAGCTGTTATGTTTTAAAGATTGTCAATATTTGAGAGGACTGGAATTTTTAGAACTGGTAAATTCGGTTAAGGTCAGAACTGATGAATTACGTCATTGCCGATGAAAACAGTCACGCATTGTTCCTTACCATCATTGGTATATTCTCATAAAATATATGCGCGCCGATAAAAACAGTGCAATATAGAAATTTACGGATACGAACTCTTTATTGTATAACCATTGAAAGAAAGGAACTAAAATAAAAACTACGGAGAAATTGTAAGAATGCAGCGAGGAAGAAATATTAAGGGGAAAAACATTTAGGCCGTATTTAAAACCCTGACAAACGGTTTTCATAAAAAAAGATTTTATTTTGATGAAAACGAAATCGATCTAGAAGAAATTGAACGATTCTGATTTACTGTTACATCCTTGAAAATAAAAAATACTTTTTTAAATGTAAATATTGATAATACTTCAGCTTCTAAATAATTAGTCGGCAGACTTTTTAAAACAGCTGCAAGTTGTTTATTAAGTATTCATCAGTTCTGAGGTTTCTTGCAATTAACATCGTAGTCGCGTAATTGAGTGTTAGCTGATTAAATGTAGTTGAATTTGTAATCAAGAAGTTGATGAGAGTAGAATTATTATAAAGTTGTCCAGTTTTACGTTCATGTGTACATGTATAAAATTTACAAAAATTTAAGTCTAAACCCAGGAGAAATGCTTCTTAAACTTAAAGAAGAAATTATAAACTAGATAAAAAAGAACAATACTGCATATCAGCTTATTTCTTCTCTTATCTCTGTATATGATACTAAAAGAATATGCAGCTGATTTAAAAAGAAATTATTTCTGATAATTTTATTGTACGAACTGTATCAAAATAGTCAGGCGATGACGCATAACTCAACAAAGAAATTAACGACGTTATCTTTTCTGTTTATGGTAATAACATTTGAATCATGAATAATTACTCTGTTACATATATATCGTTACAAATTACCGCTTATTCATTTATAGTCATCACAAAATAAATATCGTATTCTGTTTATTGTATCCTTAATTAATAAAATTTCTATACGTTGTTATAAAAATTCTTTAACTTGATTAAAAATTGTAATAGATGATTATAAATGTTGTTTATGATAAGGCGCCACGAACTAATGGTAATACAAATTGCGTGTCTGCTGATTTACATACAGAAGGGTACTGTTACGTCGCTATAGTAACGTTCGCAAAATAATCAGTGCTAATTGACCAGCAGCTGACATTTACTCATTTCCAATCCCACTGACTTCTCATAGTCGTTCTAAGGTATTTTCAGCTATATAAAATTTAGTTCATTGAATCTGTGTCAGTAAACTGGCGCCAAGACATATCTCTCACTGTTGTTAGCAATCCGTAGATTGGTTTGCAGTGAGTTTCCGGAGCCTTCTATCTTGAGCCTTTCAATTGAGTTCTTGGTAACTTCGACACTTCATATCCTCCTTAATCTGTTTCATATATTCTAGCCTACCCCATCCTCTATCGTTTTTTCCTTCAATCATCTCCTCTACTATTGTCTTAAAGATCTTCTCGTGTCTAAGTATATAACCGATTAGTGCGTCTCTTCTTTTCCAAAAGGAAAGGTTTGGAAGGTCTTCCAAAAGGTCCTTTTTTTTGTTCATTCGTTCAAGAATATCTTTGTTATTAATCTTGTCGGTCCACTTGACTTTCAACATTCGCCTATAGCACCACATCTAAAAAGCTTCAAGGTCCTTTTTCTCTGCTGTTCCAATAGTCCAGATCTTGCTTCCATACAATGATACACCCCATACATACGTTTTAAGCAATTATTTTCTTGTTTCCATGTTGATGTTATTGACCCTAAGGAGTTGTTTATTTTTGTTGAAAGCAATTTTTGCTAGGCATATTCTTGATTTTATGTCCCTCTTGCTTCTACCATCTGGTGTTATGAAACTGCCTAAATACTTAACTTCATTGACTTGCTCTAAAGTTTCATTTCTAAGCTTTATTTGTGCCCTACTATCATCTACTCCGCAAACCATTGTCTTCATTTTTTATTTTGAGGTTGTAGTTATTGACAAAAACCTCGTCTGTTTTTGAGATAGCTTCATTCATGTCATCTTCATTTTCTGTTAGAACTGCTATATTATCTGCGAATCTCAGCATGTCTATCCTTATCCCCTGGACTTTGACACCTACGTTAATTTCTTCTCTTACTGCATCTATCGCTTGTTGAACATATGTATTGAATAGGATTGGTGATAGATTACAATCTTGTCGAACACCTTTCTTTATTCTTGCTTCCTCTATTTTTCTCCCATCTTAATTACTACCGTCTCATTCTTGTAAAGATTCCATATAGCTCTTTTTATCCAATTGATACCTTGTTCCTTTAATATAGCAAACATTTTGATCCAGTTAACATTGTCAAATGCTTTTTCTAAGTCTAAAAACGTAATAAACACCTTTTTGCTCTTCCTTAGGTTTTTCTGAATGAGTAACCGTAATGCTAGTATTGCTTCCCTGGAGTCTCTCCCTTTTTTGAAGCTGAATTGATCCTCACTTAGCGATTCGTCTAACTTTCACAACCCTGTTCAATACTATTACTGTTAAGATCTTGGATGCATGTGAAATCAGACGTATCGTACGGAATTCCTCACATCTGGTTACGTTATTTTTCTTTGGAACAGGGATTAGCACACATTTCTGGAAATCTTCTGGGATTTCCCCCAACTCATATGCCTCGTTAATGATCCTGTATAGATGAGTCTTAAACTCTTCTCCCGATTCTCTGATGAGTTCTATTGGTATTTCGTCAATTCCAGAGGCCTTTCCGCCATTTATGCTTGAGATTGCCCTGTCGAATTCGCTTCTCAAGGTAGGTTCTCCCTTGTATATGTCTCCCCGAGACATGGTCCATGATAATAATGACAAAATTGATTATAAAGAAATATTTTTTTTTACGATAGTTCTAAAGCATTAAACATTGAACGTTGACGTTTAATTATTTGCGGTATCTATTGCTAGCGATATTGTTCCGGTCTATTCAGGTTGCGTTACGATTTTCTAGGGTCATGATGACCAAGTATGTGTTGTTTTTTTTATCTAAGGGTTTTGTTAACGTGTGCAGCAGTATATTTTTCATTTCGGCTTATGCAGCGAGTCACAGTGGTGGAGCGAGTTGAAACTTTATGCTTACGTGTTGGATGCACTGGCTTATGCGAAATAGTGAGGGGATCGGAATTATTAACTTATTCCTAATTTTCTTCTTACAGTATATTAAAATTATTTTTCTATTATTACGTGTTTATATTTGCTTGTAGTTATGTTTTATTTTAATTTTCTTGTTGATTGTTTACTTATTTCTATTCCTTATTTATTTTTTAATTAGTTTTCTTTGTAAAATCCTAAATTAGAATGAGTCGATATTTTTTCCAAAGGAAACAAAATAAAATAATGAAAAGTCGGTCTTCCTGCGCAAGAGTTTCGTGGCCTCCTGGAACGCAGTGTATTATTTGAATTTGATAAATTAAAAAATTAATTGTTTTATAAAAATGTTCATAAAAGGAGCAACGGGTCGTGTAATCTTTTTGGAATCACAATAGAGTTAGTAAAAAAAAAAAATATGTTGGTTTAATGCGTATATTTTATATTTTTGGGAAGGCCCCGTTTTTTGGAAAAAAAAAAAATGTTTTTTCTCTATCTTACGTGTGTTTAAAGAGGCAATTAACAGATTAAGAATATATCTTTCGGACAGTTTTATGGAGGCATGAATTAATTATATATAGCCTTCTTTTTTTTTTTCAATCTTACGGTGAATTTTTTTTTTTCAAATATCAAGTGGTCATTTTACGAGATTTGTAGTTCTTATATAAAGGTTGTTCCCAGATATAATTTATAACTTAAATCCGTTGCCCTCTTTTTGAAATATTTATCAAAATAAACTTTTAAGCGTTCTAATAACACATTTTTTCCAGTAAAGATAATTAGTCAAAAAAAATCAGTCAAGAGAATTAGTAAAAATCATCGTTCATTGAAAATCACTTTTTTCGAATAGTTTTACAGATATGACGGATGTCATATCTGTAAAACCCCCACTGACGACTGGTTTTTTTTTTTTTTTTTTTTTTAATAACATTATTGCCCCTTATATAGAAATCATGCTATTAAATTTAAAATTTTTATTTTGGTCCCTTCTAGAGATAATATGCGAAATCGAGAACACATTTTTGTATACGCGGTTTCATTACCGGATCTCTTGGTATTTCATGATGTTCCGAGATAAAAAGGTAAAGATTTATTGATAGTCATTTTTGACAACAGCGTATTCTGTACAAGTATGTAAAGTTGCAAAATTCGAAAAAATGTTTCTCGGAAGAAAAATTATTTATTTCTTTTTTTTATAAATATTCGTAATTTTTTTTTTTATGAAACAAGACAGAAATCTGTAAAAAAATGAAATTCTTAAACTGAAAATTTCTGTACTGGAAAATTCGTGTTGTTAAATTCTGAAGAGTATACTTTAAGATAGAAATAACTTAGGAGTGAATATTGAATAAGATATGATAATGAAAAAGTAGAAGAAAAATTTGTGAATACATGTAAATTACAACATTGTACGATATGGACTTAGTGTTGGGTATAGTAAGCGTTCCTTATAAAAAAAACATTCGTCAGCTTTACTCGCTGTTTAAATTTAACAAATAGAATGGTGAAGGAAACATAAATTAACTGATTAAAACAAGTGATAAGTATTAAAAGTTAAAAATACGACTCCGAAACATTTCTGACAAACATTTTGTTCTCGTGATTTTGTATTATACTAGCAAATACCCCGTATCAGTTTTGAAAATAGGAAGATTGGTTGCTAAGATATAACGTTTCCGAATAACCGTGATATGTTACATCGAGAGTGTAATCTGATACATGCAAAAGTTAGCCTTCAACCTACTAACAAATACCCCCTTTGGATTTTGAAAACCGGACGATTGTTTAGAGATATTATAAGAGCACCCCATTGCGCCTTCCATAACAGCGCCCCATAATTGATGGTGATGATTAGTTTAGCCTCGCATAAGGTGCATCACCTCACCACTCCAGCCTCACACGCAGTCCCCACGGGAAGCTCATTATTATTAAACAGAAATTTATTTTTTTATTATTTTTGTAATAATATTCATTCGATTGATTTGAATCATTCAGTTCAAACCCGGTTTACACAGTGGTAGAGGCTCACAGTTCATAATTAATTAAAGTTTGCGTTTCAACCGGGCAATTCTCCACTGCTGTATATATTTTTATAAATATACATGTATATATATATGTATATATAATGCATATACATATTTATATGTCACTGCCGGAAAAGTAAGGATTCCAATGCGGGGTCATTGATCTAAATCGGTTCGGTCGTGGAGCGGCTACAGTGAAACATATATACACCCTAAAAACATTGCAATCCTTTTTTGGGCAGTTTTGTAAATAATAAAAACAATTATAAAAATTAAATAAAAGAAAGGGAATATTAGTAAATATCTAGCAATAAAATTGTGGCGCAAAGCGGACCAATGGTGATGCGCCGGGCGGATGCACACGGCTTCCTTCACGTCTCTCTGCCGCTAGAAGCAGTCCATTGTCAATTAATTACAGATTATTTAATTTCTAAGCGTAGATTATTTTTTTATATTTGTATTAGTATTATTATTTAGTGATTTTATTAATGAAAGGGGATTCTTTGTTAATATTTAGCAATATTATTACGAAGCAACTCAAAAAAAATAAAGAGCAAAAATAAATGACATGCTTACATGATAGAACATACTGCCCGTCAAAAAATCATAACATTTTTTCCTTAAATGTTAATAAACAATAACAATAGTAGTAATGATTATAAAATAAATTAATAAATTTTATTACTGTAATTCATTCACTCAAATCGTAGCAGATCTTAAAACATAATTATTTTCGTCACAAATAAATCGATACCGAAAACACTCTCGATTATCCATTTAGAATCGCACATATCATTTTTGTGGCCTTTTAGTTACAATTAAACATATGTATATAGCCTATGAGACTCCTGTAACTTAAGGATTTCAACACGGGGTCATACATCTAAATCGGTTCGGCTGTTGAGTTGCTACGGCGGGCGGTACAAACATACATATATAAATACATACATACACTCTCCCTAAAAACATAATACTCCTCTTTAGGCAGCCGTGCAAAATGAAAAGTAGTGAAATATTTGCTGAATATGAAAAGTACTTGTAAAATTTGGAGTGATCTTTTCGCTTCACTCAAAAAATAAAAAATAACTGAATAAACTTAAATTTCTTTATTTCCGGTAATTTTTTTTTGGCTTTTATATATATAAGCTTATATTTTGATGAAAAACGTGAATATTTTAACTGAAGGTACACATTTCGATGTGCTTAAAAAATAAAACTAAGTACGAAGAAAATTTGGTTGTTTGTTATACTGTTGAGCCCAGTTTAATAGTTAATTAACAGTTTTTCTCCCAAAATTTAAAGTTTTTTCTAGTTGTCCGTTTTTTAACGACACAATTAAAAGTAAAGAACATACACCAATTGAAAATTATTTTGATTTTCTACCATGTTATTCTATTACAATCTATTCTCTGAGATTTCAAGTTTGATTCATTCAAGTGTTATAGCATAATAATATACGATCGGTTTGTGTACATCCTCTAAGTAATACAAAAACATCCTTTGACGTCATTATATTAACGGAAATGTGGGTCAAGAACCAAACCGATTTTATTCTTAAGATGAACTGGTACAGTGTTTACATATGAAGCTGGTAAGTAGATTACACGATGGCCTCTTGAGCGTTAGTAAAATCTCTAGTGTAATTATTTTAACTGCAGTATCGTGTAACTAGATCCGACCGAGCAGTTGCTTTTTTCAGTTAGCGGTGAAGCTGATAAATTAAATTTACTTGTAATTGCAGTTAATCGTTCTTCATTTATTTTCGCCTATACATTTCTGTGCTGTATACATTTTTTTGTATTATTATTATTATTAATTGTTAGAATGTTATATTTATCAGTGATTTAAACATTGTCCTTCTCAGTAACTCTTAACCGTTATTAATCATGCACATTTACTGTAGTTATACAGTTTTAAATTCTGCATTTATAAGCCTACTGTAATCCTTTAAAAATTTATCGAATATTTACTGAATATTTTTTAACTTATAAAACATTACAACAAGCATTCTATAAATTAATATCGCTGACTGTTACTGCATCTCATAACATATTGATTTAAGTCGGTTTAACAACATTAATAATTCCGAAAACTAAATACTCGTACTATAAGAAAATATTAGTACGCAAGTAAGCGATGCTGTTTGAAATAGAGAATGGAAAAATATTTTTAATAAAAACATATAAATATTCATATATTAACAAGTATATCTGTAAATAAATAAATATTTTTCTTAATGCAAAAATAAATTTGTCTCCCCATGAAAAAACCCACATCCTTAGGAAATGGGTACGGGTCAATTATTTCTATAATAAACCAGAATCGGATTCATTATCTGTGTAAAATGAATAATATCATTTAATTTAAAACTATATAAATGCAGAATTTACAGGAAATTGTTAAATTAACCCTGCTGTTCCGTTCGCGTTTACTGTATTAACATATATTGTTCGGGTCGATATGACCTGTGTAATCAAATTGTTTGTATTATGTATAAAAATTACAGCTTTCTGATTAAAATTATGTATTATTAATATTATACAGTCCAGTAAATAATAATACTTATATATTTATTACGCATAATATCAATAAATTGGATAATGAAATCGATGACTAGCCTACTGTTTTACAAATTTTGAAGCACATTTTTATTTATAGAGTTATACATATTAAATGTTAAAAAAAGTGAAATTAAAAAACTAAATTTAACGGATCAAAACATTAATTGATAAATTGCCTGAATTTGAAAATTTCACGTGTAATTATTCCAGAACATTAATATAATGCGAACTTAAAATAATATTTTTATTTACAGATTAGGTAGTAATAAGTCGCATGTTACTTGGGTAAATTTTTACTATATTCAGAACAAATAATGTTGGTTTTGTTATCATTTTTTTGCAATAAAACATTTGCACCGTACTTCTTTTGCTCCTGTAACTTCCCTGTCAGAAGGACTTCTTGGGAGGCAATATTTTATCTTGTCCTTGCGATACTTATCCGATGTTTAACTAAATGTTCTAGACATATATTTTCTTCATTTTATAAACGGTGTAATAAGTGATTTTCAATTTTTGTAAATAAAATTTCATTTTAGTTAGTGAATTTTTATTCCGGTTTGCATTAACTGATGTCCAAAGAATATAAGAGTTGTATGCAGATATGTCAAGAATGTTGATAAAAAATTATCACTGGCTACCGGTTAGTTTTGCGTTTGCAAGTATTTGTGGATACGAGTCGGTCAAGCGTATCTACAGCATTTTTAATAGTAGTTATAATCTAAAATTATTTGAAGTTTTTTTGTCGCTTATTGCTACTCCAGTATGTAAAGTATTCATAACTACAACAATTTGTTCGTTTTTTTTGGAACATTAAGAAGTTCGTTAGAACTTCGTCGTAACCTAGTAAAGATAACAATTTTTTACGGATTTGAATACTAGATCGTGGATACCGGTATTCTTTGGTGGTTGGGTTTCAATTAACCACACTTCTCAGG
>JAAAKQ030361137.1:0-21064 GCA_010016005.3 Zanna intricata
TGTCCCCGGTATGAGTTTGCGCGTGACAGAGTGGTTAGGGAACTTAAGAGATTACACTCAGGCCTAGATTTAAGGGTCAACTGGAAGACCCGGACTGAGTGGCAGCTTGTCGCTGGCCTCCTACGAACCATTGCGTCATCCAGGATCCTAGAAGGAGTTTAGTACTACCAAAAAAAAAAAATAATAATAATAATTTACGTTCAAAAAAAAATTGTATTTCTTTTATAATGAACTATATAGTTTAATAAAAATATTGTAATACACTCTTGTATCAAATAACGAAACTATTTTTCGCGTGATAATTCATAACAATCAAGTCTACCAAAAATGATGTCATATTACTTTCTTTCCATTTTTAGTTAATTATCTAACAATAATAAATCATTTTTCAGATAAAAAAAATTATTCTAGGTTAAATAAAAATTTCCTTTTAAAGAAATATTATTACTCCGTGAATGATTTTTTTTTATGAGTGGGGGAAGCAATATATACAACGCGTTATTTTAAAACAGAGCAGAGTTATATTAATGTTAATGTAACAAAGTGTATCAGTGTATGTTAACAATGTGATGTATGTAATGTACTATTCATAGCTGCTTTCTCAGAGATTAATGATGATCATTATACAACTTTATAGGCCTATTCTACAATGACTTAAGTAAAAATGTCACATTTAGAGTTGAATATCACCTGCATTTCAATAAGCTTGCTATATTAACATACAGCTGTATAAGACCTAAATACAGCTCGTATTCTGGTTCAGTGAAAAGGCGATAACCTATTTTAGTCTCATTTTTGCTAATAAGCCAGCTATAATACGCTTGGGTTAAAATAGCTTTATCTAAAATAACTTCTCATTAATATGTTGCAAGTTTTCTTATAGCTATGATCCACGTAAAGCATCTAAGGATAAAAAATATTAGTTAGAATTGCTTTCAATGAAAGTAATGTTGTTTCAATAAACAGCCAATTCCTATAATAAACAGAATTGTAGATTATTTACCTCCTTGTAGAATATTACCTCCTTTTCGATTGGTTTGGTATACTAATATGCATCTGTATGTCTATTTTGAATATTAAATTTAAAAAAACACTCCACTCTTCGCTTCTTAGTAAACCTGTTATAAAATGATTCATATTTTGAAAATGCCTGTCTTTTTTGAGAGCAACTTGTGAATTAAAGCATTTTTTTCTTTAAGGATAACCATTACGGTCATTATTTAACGTTAAATGAGTTTAAAAGATAAACAACCACAATTATAACCCAGAAAATTTCATTGATATACTTGATTTTTCAAATAATATGCACATTACTAATAATTTAGAAAAGTACCATATATATGTTAATAATGATAAATTAATAAACGAGCAAATAAGTTTTGATAATGATATATATATAAACAGGTACAAAATAATAACTATAGGAGTTTACCACACCGTTCCATTTCAAATTTATCATAACGGTGCAGACATTTACAATGATAGGACGTAAGTCGACATAATTTTAAACATACGAGGACCACCGTTATAATATTAAATAACATTTTAAACAAGTTTTATTTTTGAAACATTATACAAGTTTTAGTTTTGAGTTCCTGATGATGAAATAATTAAATTCCGTAAGTGCTAGAACTAAATATAAAATTGTAGGTAAGCGGATTGAATTATTTATCATTATATAATCGTACCAAGGGGCCGTGCTTGATAAAATTATTATAAATCGTAACAAAAAAATTATGGTTTTAAAATTTCTTAATTTAAAACTAAAACTTTACAAAACAATAGCAACATAAAATTTAATACAAAATGTTTAATTAATAATATAACACCTAAATATATTAACGTTGAAATCAAGTATAACACAAAATTAGCAAATGTTATTAAAAAGAAATGCGAAATACTTTGGATAAAAAACGAAATTAAAACTTTATATAATAAAAAGAATAATTTGAATACACAACTTTTAATATTGTTCATTCGGAATTAGTATTTTAATCGGGTTATATGATCTTTATCATACTATATAACATATTCCAGCATAGAATTAATGAAATAAAGATATCACTATGAATAAAAACTTTAATAATCTAAACTACAATAATACTGCGCATAATAGGGATATAGGTTATAACAATATAAATCAGGAACATATTTTCGGAGCGGATATGATCAGCACTTCTAATATTACATTTAATGATTATGAAACTAACATAATTCAACATGCTAATAAATATAATGTATACTAATATTAAATAACAACAAACTTATAAAAGATACTATCATAAATAAAGAAATCAATATATTTAAAATAGATAATGTAAATAATCAGAACAATTAAGATATCAATTTTTAAACGTTATTGACAATATTATTAATAATAATAAAATAAATTACCAGTATGAACAATTAAACAAAAATTATCACATATATAATAAAATAAACAAATAATTAAAAGGAAATAACGCTTTTGTAGTGAAATTCGATAAAAAAAAAACACACCGGTTATTAATGGTGATGTATACATTGAGAAAACCAATAAATTTATAACAGACAACGGATTAAAAGAAAAATCAAAGATCCGACACGTAAATTTAAAAAAAGATATTCAAAATGTTAAAAATAGTAAATAGATTTTTAAGGATGATTATATAAAACAAAATTTTAAATTTAACAATGCAAAAGCCCCCACTCTAAGAGCTTTACCTATACATATGCCAGTGAGACCTTTGGTAAATTGCATTAATTCCCCTACTTAGTTAATAAGTAAAATTCTATACGATAATCTTAAAGAATATATTAAGTTTGATAACTAATATATTTTAAAGAATTGATTCGAATTAATAGATATAATTAGTAAAATAGACATAAAAAATTCAAAAATATTATTATCTTGGGATATAAAAGATGTATAACTAACGTAGATACTGAAAAAACCGTACATATAATTAAAAACACATTAATAAATTTAAAAATAGATGGTAATATAATACACGAAACAATAAAATTATTAAATTTACGCATCAAATGTAATTATATTGAATTCAATAGTATTGCGTACAAGAAAAAGGTCTTGTCAATTGTCAAGCGGGATATTGCCAAGTAGGTTCTCCACTTTCAGCAATATCGGCTAGTATATTTATAAATGACTTAGAAAATAATAATTTACACAGCATTATTAAAAAAATATCAAACTTTACTATATAAAAGATACGTTAACGACATTTTAATAAATAAACAAAATTATTTATAACCAACAATGCAACGATGATGAAATCTGTATATTAAATGAAATGAACTTTAAATATTAATATTAAATTTACCTTAACTTAAGAAATTAATAGTAATATAGATTTTCTGGACGTAAAAATTAATAAAGATTATAAAAATAACAAATTAAACATTGACATTTTTAGGAAACCCACCAAGCAAAAAACAGTAATACTTTGCAATTTTTTTCATCCTTATAAAAAAAAATTAAAAAAAATAGCCACATTTAATATTTTTATATATAGAGAGTTAAAGTAATTAAAATATGATTATATAAAATTAAAAATCAAAATAAATAATATTAAATACATCACCGCAGATATAACAAAAACTTAATAGATAAATTACTTAATAGAATAAAAAATTTACATAAAAGTAACTAATAATAATAATAACGATAATATTTACGCTAAAATCGAATATAACATAAATTACAGAAATTTTTACAAAATATTTATATCATTTGGTATAAAATCTACGTTGGACATAATAATAAAATAATAAAACACATAAACAATAAAGACCCATCTAAAATAAAAAATGGTAATAAAATCAATTTGAATGGACAAGGCATACACAGCATAAAATGCTCATATTGCGAAGTAAAATACATTGTCAAGACCGATCGTTCATTCTCTATTAGAATACAAGAACATATGAATTGTATAAAAAAAGGGCAAACAGAAAAATCTAATTTTGCAAAACATATTATAAAAACCAACCACAACTCACAAACCCAAAAAATTTCATTGACATACTCGATTTTACAAATAATATTCACATTACCAATAACTTTGAAAAGTACCATATATATGTTAATAAATTAATGAACGAGCAAATAAGTTTTGATAATGATATATTATATAAACAGGTACTAAATAATAACTATAGAGGGAGTTTACCACACCGTTCCATTTCAAATTTATCATAACGGTGGAGATGTTTACAATGACAGGACGTAAGTCGATATAATTTTAAACATATGACGACCACCGTTATAATATTAAATAACATTTTAAACAAGTTTTAGTTTTGAGTTCCTGATGATGGAATAATTAAATTCCGTAAGTGCTAGAACTAAATATAAAATTGTAGGTAAGCGGATTCGATTATTTATCATTATATAATCGTACCAACGGGCCGTGCTTGATAAAATTATTCTACATTATCTTTGTACAATTTTACCATTACACCATACACAGAGTGTATCACGAATTTCCACCAGGACTTTCATAACCTATTCTACTCCTGAAAATAATTGAAAAGGTTATATAAATATAAGTCCTAAAATGCTTCGTTTGCGAGTTACGGCTAATAAAAGATTTAGCTTGGATTTCAGGCATCCCGGTGAAATGAGATCGTACTGAAATGTTTAGGACGTTAATCAAGGAGCAGAATTTATGATTTCTTATGGGTTTTGGCTTGAAAAGTCGAATAAAATAGGTCCAAGAAACGTATCTTATTAGTTTTTGAGAAATCTGGATGAAAACTAATAAATCGGAGTAAAAAACTCTGTATTTATGTTTGATGTACAAAAACTGTGTTAAATGGTTAATAAACACAAAACATAAAACTCTACTTAAAACTTTCAACAAAACTTGTAGGAAATTTAATTCTGAACAAAATGATATAAGATAAGTTAAACAAAGAAAAATTTAAAAAAAAAAAATTCTACTTAGAAACGGTACGCTAGACCAAAGTGCCTTATACGAATCAGTTTATAATAAATGTTAAAAAATGAGCTCGTCATTTTTAACACATTTCTTAGCACGCTTCTGTATTGCTTTGGTTGATCTTAACAATACAATACGTTACGAAAGTCCTGGGAGAATTTCGTGATACACTCTGTATTTATTATTTGGGTTAACTTGAATTATAATAAATTACTATTTTATTCGTAAATTGTTTTTACTTTTCCAACGCTGTTTTGATCAATATTTTCACCAACTTTCCTTGATCCTTTCAGGAATATTCTGATGTAGTATCAGTTAAATTGTTTGTAGAGTAGCATACACATCCATTTCCGACGATATCATAACATCACAAATGAAGTAAAGAAAATCCACACGGCACTGTCCAAACTGGGTACCAGCACAGGTTCCATATAAAAGTTTGGCGCGGTGAAGTAAAATATTAATACTTTTTTTTTTTTAGTAAGAATATTTCGGTTGCTTCATACATAAACTTTCTGTAGAATAATTACCCAGATCTGTTGGAAGATGAATATCCGACAACAAGACGGCAGATAATTTTCCGGTAGGATGGAGCAACTCTGCTTTCTCTAGCAGTTAAACAACACTTAGATCTGACTTTTTTAAACAATTGAGTTGGTCGTGGCGGACCTATCAACTGGCCTCCAAGATGGCGTGACTTAACACCTCTGGACTACTACCTTCTACCTTTAGGATCACTTGAAATCAATAGTATATGTAACAAAAATGTAATGCTAGAAAAGAGTTAGTTATTAGAATTTTCAATGCGGTACAGCTAATACAAAACAATCCTATTGAAATAAGGAAAGCTATCATAAACATTGATTGTTGGGCTGAGTACTTTGGCGGAGGACATTTTCAGGAGTTTGAAATGTTTTATTTTTAATTAACTTCATAATTTTTACATTTTTATTTAGTTTCTATCAATTTTATTCATACAGTTTTACTCAGAAGCAAATGCTCTACAAGTTTTGTTTAAAATTTTATTGTTTATTGCTTATTTAACAAAGTTATTTTACTCCACACATAAAATAGTCTGTTTTTCGACTCGAATATTTTTAGTTTTACCTCAGATTTCTCGAAAACTACTAAAAATACAGTTCTACGATCTATTATTTTTTTTAATTTTTCAGGTTTGATTTAATATAAATCACAAAAATTTACCTCTTATTTTGGGTCCCAAGAATTACAGTTTGTCTTATTGCTACCAAAGGCGTATAAATTAGGGCAAAATCTTTTGCTACGCGGCACTCGGTAAGGAAGCGTTTCCAAACCTATTTTGTATGAAATTTCTTCTTTAATTTCACCAGTAGAATATGTCCTGAAGTTTGTTACATTATCCGTGAATCATCTGTAATTCACTTACGGGAGTATTTGATTAAAGATGGATGATTAATAATGAAGTATAAGAAATATCAGAATTAAACTATGCAGAACTATGGAATATTTTTATGACTTTTTTTAATGAAGTTATATTAAACGACCAAGGAAAATTACGACTAAACTAATTCTTTTAGTAAGATAATGTGATGATGTAATGAGTAAAGAAGAATTGGAAAAGTAAAATAAAGAAGGATGAAGGAATAATGAAGAAGAAATAGTAGTTCATAAGAAACGGGTAAAGTTAAATAAAAAAAAGAGAGAAAAAGAGGAACAGGAAAAGAAGGAAGAATTATCAAAACATTAAGGAAAAAATAAATATAGATTAGGAAAATAGAAACAAGAATACAACATAAAAGAGACAGATAAGAAACTATAGGAGAAAAAGAGTAAAAAATCATTTCAGTTGTTCAGTTGGTAACTGAGCAAAAAAATAAATTTTAAACTCGCTTTTTTTCCTTATATGTTTAAATGCATTCGTTAAGTTGCAATATACGTATATCATCAAACAAATTATAAAAACTAAAAAATGTTAAATATGTTATTTCATCTGTAAGCAAATTTAATTATTTACATTCTTCCAACTGTCATTTTATTTAATTAAAATATTTTTATCACTCGTATTCCAAATATGTTTTTTGTTACCTATCATTAACAGGTCTACAAAATTTACTAACCTATAAAATTTGTTGATAAAATCGTCATTAACGTCGTTCCTTTTTGGTATTTTTATATACATTCCATTCTATCTTCCCCTTTGTTATTACTTTTATCATTATCCTTTTAAATGCATTCTTATCTTTGTCATTAGATAGAAATAGGAATGAAACATTTTCTTTTTACCATACCTTTTACTTATTTTTATCGGTAAATTTTTAAAACCTCCTTATTTACAACTAGAGTTTGTATACACACGACCTTGTCTTTCAAAAAGTTATAAAACAGAATGGTAATCTTTGGAAATATATTTTTTTGGTTAGTCTATTTTATTTGTTATTTCCTACATAATTATCCGTTTTTCATAAAAAGTAAATTTTTTTTTTTACAGACTCATTTATTGAAAAAGTAACTTTGAAAGAATTCTGTCACAGTGAAAATCTTTACCGTTGCTGGAAATTCAAACTGACCTTCAAATCACTAGTTTAATAGTTACCGACCCAAACCCCCGAAGCAGTCATATATTAATAAAGAAAAATCCACAATTCTTACTCAGATTGATTCATGAAGAATGTAACAAGTTTTCAGAACATATTCCACTGGTGAAAAAAAAATTCATAAAACGCTTCATTAGCGAGTACCGTTTAGGGAAAGATTTCTGCGCCTTCGGTAAAATTAGGTCAGACTGTAATTCTTATGACCTAAATTAAGAGTAAATTTAGTGGTTTTATATAAAACATGACCTAAAAAAGAAACAAAAATAAGTCTCAGAATTGTACATTTTCGAGAAATCTGATGTAAAACACCAAAGATTGTGGTCGTAAAAACTCACTATTTTATGTCTAGCGTAAAAAAAATTTTAGATGGATAATAAACACATTAAAGAATAAAAAAAAAACTTGAAGAGCAATTAATATTCAGTAAAATGTTAAGAATAAAGCCCACAGAATTTTTGTAGTTACTCCTTAGTATACCTCTTGTATTACATTTTTGTTCATTTATTAATGGTTTCAAGTAACCCCAAAGATTGTAGTCCACAGATATTAAGACAGATGATCTTGGAGTTCAGTTGATGGGTCGAAAACTACTAAAAATGCAGTTCTGGGAGATTTTCAATTTTTTAGTTCAGATTAGATATATAACCTACTAAATTTATTCCTTTGGCCAGTTACAGTCTGACTTAATTTTACTGACGGCGCATTAATCAGAGTGAAATCTTTCCCTCAGACGGAACTAACGAAGCGTTTCCAGACCTATGTTTATATGAAATTTTTTCTTTCAAACGTGTCCGGGACAAATGTTACATTCTTTGTGATTGACGTTCTATGTTCATTTAAATTCTAACAATACAAATTAAAACAAAAAATAATATCCTTTCAATATTGTAAAAAAGTAATTTACTTAAACCGACTTACCTGTGTATAAGATACTGACGAACTTTGTGATTTATCTGCGAGAAGTTTTATTAGTTTTACTAGTTGAAGAATAATAAAGCTGACTTCCGCATATATAGTGCAAATTATTTAAGTAGCTTTTCAGTATTTTAATGGAGGCTTCTCTTAACCTTAGTTATTAGCTTTCTACTCTGTAAGCCCAGTTTAATAATTAAAAATCATTGTTAAAATATGCACACAAATATTCAACATAGTAAGGAATTTTTATTAAACAATTTAGCTTATAAGAGCATCTTTAATTAATTACTATAGTTGATTATAGATTGCCCCCGATCTTAATTTCTAATTTTAACCTTACAATTAGCAGCACCACAATGGGCTATATTTGTTTAAGAATCTCTAAACAACAGATTTCTTAATCGTTGATTCAACCAACTGATAACCGAGGTTACCGGACATTGCGTTTAGCCATTTCTTTAAAATTACTACTTTTACCAACCTTTATGCTAATATGCTGTGTAAAACCCGGCAAGATTTGGATTATCTCTTAAACAATGTATCGTTACCAATAGAACACATGTTGAAGCTTGTTTGTGATTTTCTTAACAAAAAAAAAAAGTTAATGTATTTTCTATCTTACTGTGAAATAATTATAATTATAGATAGCATAATTATAAACAATTGTTTTTATACAAGTTGTTTTAATAAAGTGTTTTTTTATAAACAATTAAAGTTATAAATAGACATCCTGTACTTTAATTTCATTCATTCAACTAAAAATGTATTATCTTTATTTTATTCAATGTTATCTATCTAAATAAATTGATGAATGTTTTTGTTATTTTAATAACTTCCTGACTTCAAACATCTTTCCCGTAGATTCATTTATTCTTTACTACTATTATAAAAACAAAATTATAATAAAAAATCCCTTTTGGTATTCCGGAAGGCGTAGGTAGATATTACCGGTGCTAAATAGGAGATAAAAAAGATTTCCACCTTAAAGTTAAGAAAAACTTCAAATTTACTCAATACGACAACGGTTGCAAGTGAAAAAAGTTTCACATGTCTAGCATACGACAAGCCCCAACTTCTTACAATCTCAGCAAAATTTTGGTCATCCCTTGTCGTAAGGGTTGGTCATATCAAGACTCGTTTCCGATAAAATTTTAGGTAACGTTTAGAGGACTAACGACTACTCTAAACCGATTCGATACTAATAATTGCCTAATAAGGGACGTATGATTCTTGTTGTCTTCGAAACCCATTTTTTCCACTCCCTGAGCCAATGGTTGGTGAAATCAAAAAACTTTACTTAGATAAAGAATAGTAGGAACTTTAAATGAATTGGATATTTTACTTAATAAGAAAGTTATAGCGATGTTTTATATTTTCGAAAAAGCCCTCCCATTTCCACCCCCATTGCCCGATTTTGCCCATTAACGAAATCGACTGAAAGTTTGAGTTTTTATATTTTATGTATCAGTTTAAAAATGATTGGCGCAAAATTGCAGTAGTTACCGCGTCCACAATAAAGTGAAATATATTTATATATATAAGCTTTTGAACTGACTGTGGTTTTAGGGTCTACGGGATGTGAAAGGCGAAGGTATATCGAAATTTTCCGGAAATCGAATCATTGCACCCATTACAATACATACTTTTCTTATGTATGTACCTAAAAACGAATGTTATTTTAATTACGGTATTTTCTACAAAGTTTATTTTAATTTTAAGTTCATTGTATTTTAATTCCAGCTAATTGTTATTCGAAAAGGTAATACAACCATGATAAATAAAACATTTTATAATCTTTTGTAATGTTTGATTGTTCATCAATTTTTACATTCCTATCACGTAACATAGTTGTTTCGTTTTGCCATCTGAATAAAGATTTATTAAAGAAATTTCTAATAACTACTTACAAAAACAATTTAAAAATAATTAACTAATAATTTAATTCCTTTTTAGTTTGAATTTAATTTTTTCGTTTACTGTGTATTATATAAAATAAAAAAAATTATTATCACAAAGAAAACATCATAAAATTACTTCTGTTATTTTTTATTTTGCGTATTCATTGTTAAATATTGACATTATTGAATTGTGCTTATTTTATCGTCGGGATGAAGTGTTTATTGCACGTGGCAATTTTTATTTGTCACTTTAGCGCTTAGAAATCAATAAATAAAGTATTCAAGAGAAAGAAATAAAAATAAAGTATAACAGTTAAGTGAATAAGTTAATGAAAATGAAGTTATAAATAGAAAAAAAAATTTATTATTTTTGCAAATCGTTCAAACTACGTAGTTTTGCATTACGTTCCTGACAACTTATGAAAATATATTAGGATTGTAATTATTATTACTATTATTACTGTTATTATCTGGGGCTATCTAAGCATTTTAAGAAAATTAACACTAACAAGTTCCTTCATCAAACACTTGTCAGATCGGTCTTGGAGTACATCTCTGTGATTTGGGATTATAATAGATTACTAGTTAGTACAGTGGAAGCTGGGCTGAGAAAATTCCTTTGGAAGTTACGCCATATAAGACTGAATGCATAATAAACATCTAATGAAATTGATTGTAATCTCTTGGGTGTTGCTTCGTTAGAATCTAGCAAAAATAAGCAGAAGGCTATTTTCATTTCTAAAACCAATGCATGGACTTGACGATGTTGATATCAAGTATGGGTATCAAGGTTCCATACATGAATAATGAAAGGCATAAATTATTCGAATATTGTCAACCTAGTGTAATGCCTCCGATAACTAGACTTGTTCATAGCCTTAATATTTAATGAGACTCTTTATTTCGTTAAAAAAAGGGTTAAAAACTTTTACCGATGCTTCATTTGAATTGTGTCAGAGGTGTGTGATCGCCTTTATGGTCAATATGGTATTTATATTGTGCTGTATTTATATATACGTATATATATATATGTATAGAATTTATATATATCATTTTATTTGACTGTTATGTATCGCACTTGACATTAGATTTAAGATAAACACTCTTAGTGCATCTATTATTTTGAGCTTAATTTATTTAACTAGGTACTTATATTAAAGTTTTTATGTACTGTTCTGCTGCACCTCTCTTCCATTAGATAACACTTCCCTGTTTAGATTATTTATCTTCAAGGAGGTTGGAATGGCTATTAGGGGTGAGTGGAGGCCATCTAAAAAATTATCTTAGTTATTAATTATTATTAAAGAAATGAAAATAGAAAGGTAGATAATAAATGATAAATGTTTTGATCATAACTTATACATTTCCTGAAGACGTTTTTTAGGTAAAAAACGTTTCTTAAGAAAGCTACCTATTGTAATGGGTACCATGATTCGCTTCCAAAAAATTTCCACGTATCTTCATGTTTCACATCCCCAGACTAAAAGTTAAAATTTTATATATACGTTTATAAATATATATATTTCACTTTCTTATAGATACGATAACTGCCGTAATTTTGCGTCAATCATTTTCAAATTGATACATAATATATAAAAACTCAAAATCTCAGTCGATTTCGTTAATGTGCAAAATTGGGCCATGGGGGTGGAAATGGGGAGATTTTTCGAAAAAAAAAATCGCTATAACTAACTTTCTTATTAAATAAAATATCGAATTCGTTTAAAGTTCTTATTATTCTTTGGATAAGGGCCTAAAACTTATCTAAGTAAAGCTTTTTGATATCACCAATCATTGGCTCAGGCGGTGGAAAAGAGTGGGTTTGGAAGACAACAAAAATCATCCCCCTTTATTAGGCACTTATTAGTATCAAATCGATTTAGAGTGGTCGTTAGTCCTCTAAACATTACCTCAAACTTTTATCTGAAACAATTTTTGATATGACCTACCCTTATGGCAAGGTTTGACCAAAATATTGCTGGAATTGTAAGAAGAAGGATGTTGTTTTATAATGAAAACATGTGAAATTTTTTTTCACATGCAACCATTGGTGTACTGGGTAAATTAGAAGTTTCTCATAACTTTAAGTGGAAATCTTTATCCCTTACTTAGCACCGGTGAAATCTACCTCCGCCTTCTGGCGTGCCTAAAGGGATTATTTTTAGTTACTTTGACAATGAGCACTCGTTTGTTATTTAAAAATATGTGTTCCATGTTATTACGAAGTGAAAAGAGTAAGCAATTGAAAATATATGAAAATTATAAGTTGAGCTAGCGATTGCAGAAGATCGAAAGAGACGAATTAAATAAATCGTTAACAAGTTATTCTCTAAATAAGTCATGAACGGAATACATGATGCAATCCTGGGGGATTATGTAGCCATCTTTGCTAAAGAACATTGCGGCTACAATACAAAGAGACTTAATAACTGTCACTCAAGTTTATTTGTAGCAGTGAAATTAATAAAGGATTGTTTGAAGAGGTATTTGTTCTTTTACACAAAACTAGCAGCAAACTTACAGAAAATTCCGAACAAATTTCAAAAGTAAACAAGAGATGTTACATGAAGTATTACTTAATAAATAAAAGGAAAAAATAAAATACACACTTTCATGAAGAATGTTTTTAATTGTTTTTATTTATTCAGTTTCTGCATCAACAAACATGACAAGGATTCGGTCAATCAAAATTTATAATATTTTTATTCTTTTGCTATTATTTTTTCTTTTCAATAAATATTTGCAACCCAATGATCATTACAGTGTACCTTATAAATATATTCTTCCTTGTAACACGGACGTAACTTAATCAACATTTGTTTTCAAATTTCATGATTCCCAACTTTATCTTACTCATTTTGGCAGTGTTATTAACGGAGTAGAGGAGGTGAGTATCGCGACAGGACGTTGAACGTAGCAAGAAGCCAGTCCACCAACCATCCCATCCTGAACGTCAACTCGGCTTTAACTTTAACGATAATAAAACATTTTTTACTATCTTTGTGCTGCATAAAAACTTTACAATTTTCATTTTTTGATTTCCCCTGTTTTAATTGTATAACTTTAATGTATGGAAAATATTGACCCTTCTATTTCATTCGAACAGAACATGTCATAACTTTTCTGATTGAAAAATGGTCTATTCAACCGTAGTTGGAAGGATATGCTGTTTTCAAATTACCTATGGAGTACTAAGCCGATGGACTTTGCGAGGACTGCACCATCTATTCAATCACTTCAGAAAGTTTTTATTAAGGCTCTGATAGTAGAGAGTTGGATTAATATGCGTAAATTACCTTGCGAAATAAATTGCTACGCATTGGCATTGATTCAAGCAAAACATTAATTTACTTAACGTGTATGCTCTCAAATCTAGTTCAAATTCCAATGTCCGAATGGAAGTAAATTCTGATAGCACTAGTTGTCGGATCCACAATATTCATTGAAAACAATGTTCTCTAAATATCCTGGTTTCATTTGAAGACGTCCATAGAATATTTTAAATCTTTATATATGTTACTGAAATTATTTGCTTGCATAGAACTAGTTCTGGATAGTGGATTGTTGGTTTTTTTTTAATTTTTATTATTTTGTAAAATAGAGATTTTGCTGCAATAAGTACAACTTAAGAGGAAAAGATTTGTCTTTAAGTTTAGTAAAAATTAATGGATTAGAATTATCACCGACTTCTTCATAGCAAAACTCCTTTTCTCTCATATCGGATCCAATTTTTCATTCTAAAAATGACTCCATTAATTGATTTTCCATAACCACCAACGTCAACAAAAAATTATTTAAAATTTTGATCTACTAAAGTCAGTAATTAGCTAGAAAATTTATCTACTTATGAAAAATAGTGTGGAATTAATCTGGATAGATTAATTGTGTAGATAGATAGATTAAATCTGTAAAAAGATGTACATCTCAATCTTTCTCTGGATAGATTGAGATGTACATCTTTTTACTTCCTTGTATACGAAATAAAGGAAATTTTGTGAAAAATTTCAGATTTCAGCCGAAATATCCGTTTTGACATCCCTGAATCCATTTTGACTAGTTTCGGAGTGACGTCTGTCCGTTTTAAATAACTGTTGTTTCACAAATCTATTACATATACACATATGTAAAAATACCTATTATATTACATCCACACATTTTTAAAAGTCCATAAAATTTTATTTCACTAATAACTTCTGACTTTTTGTCATATATATATATATATATATTTTTAAATTATTATTATTGAATTATTGTTTAATGTAAACATCTTTTTACAATCACGAATTAATTAAAGTATATTAATAAATCAATATATTTAAAAATGAAAAAAAGAAAAACAGATTAAAAATAAAGTTTAAAAAAGGAAAAAAGGAGATGAAGTCTGATTCGAACCGATGTCTTCCCTTGTAAGATCTAAATAATTCATTAATTAAAATTTTATTTGGCTATAACTATGAAACCAATGAAAATAAGTACCACTTATGATATATCGTTGAAAAGCTCTCAATGAGAGCTTATTACTGCAGTTTGAAAAAAATTCAAATTCCAATTTTGTTTGGATTATGGGCTCTTTTGATTATTTTTGGTTCAGTGGATTGCAATCACAAAAGGAGGTGCACAACTAGATGTTACAACAAAAATTCAACATTCTACGTCTAATCGTTTTTGAGTTATGCGAGATAGGTACGTACATACATACGTCACGTCGAAACAAGTCAAAATGGATTCAAGGAATGTCAAAACTGATATTTACGTTGAAATCTGAAAACCGATAGTTTCCGCGATCACAATACTTCCTTTACTTTGTACAAACTAAAACAAAGCATGTATTTAATTATTAATATTATACTTCTTTTATCAAGTCAGTGTAGAAGTAGTTTATAATAATGTTAATAGGTAGCGTAACCTGCTTCTATCTATGTACTTTATTCTTTGTTGCACTGCCATCTTTGTAATACGCAATGAACTACATTAACATTGCAAACTAATGATAAAAATTTCCTTGATAGCTGGGAGAAGTATATTATTTTATTGTATTTTTGAAAATAAAGTTATGTTCGTTACAGTATTTAAATGGAGAATAAATTAACATATGTATTAACCTATCAAAATTAGTTTGTTATATTATTATCTCGAAAAATATGGTAGTTAAAAATAAATTTAGAATTATTGATTATCGCATTTAGATGGCTATTTCTTTGTTAAATAATGAAATTTTTACTTCTTTTATCCGAAAAAAATCGGAAATTACACAAATGGTAATAGATTTACTATTACTGTTTATGTAATACCGTCAAATTTAACCGCATTCAAAAATTCTAATAATATTTTAAAATTCCAAAAGCTATTATTGACATTACCATTTTAAAAAAAATTATACAAAAATAAACACGTTTTTTGTCCACAGAATGGACAATGGACTGTAGTTATTGTTAAAGAAAAGCAACTACGTTTCATCAATCGATTCTGATGAAACTAAAACCAGTAAAGTTTTAAGTTCTGTTACTTCCTCTTCAATTACTAAGGGAAAAAACATGCAACATGGTAGGACTTTTTGGGTGTGATATTTTTATTGTATTACTATTATTACTATAAAATAATTTATTTCAATGTATATATTACTTTTTCTAAAAATTAACTATTTTTTTCACTCATATATGTTATATATCCTTAGATAATAACCTTAAATCTTGGTGGTTATCAGTTTTATTACGTTGTTGCTGTGTACTTCACTTTTTATATCTGCTAAGGCCACAAGTTTACTTATAATTTACACATCTTGTTATTTTTTTCGGCTTTTTTCCATACGGACAAACGTACCAGTTTTTTTATTTTTATTTTAGACTATTACACGTCACTAATAAAATTAAAAATTAAGCAACAATATTTATCAAAAAATAAAGTTTATTTAAAAAAAAAATATATAAATATTAAATATATATTAGTACACAAATATATATATATATATATATATTAACAAGATCGGTGTAGCGAGCCTGAGTAACGCGGATTCCTACCAATTATTATGAAAGTGGTAAAAAATTTGATAATTGGAGGAATTCAAAAAGGAACCCTTTTAGAAAGTTAACAAGTCCGTTTAACAATCGTCTTTTGTTATACTGCCCGTCGACCTGAGCACCTCTACGCACATGTTTCTACTACGAGAAAAGTCACCAGACCAAGTTTAGAATGCAGTGGGAACGGAAGCTGTGGTTGATCGTTCTCACTTTTCAAGTTGGGTCCGGTCCGACGGTAAAGGGAATAAAAGTACTTTCCCCCCCTCCCGAGATGACAATTTAAAGTTCAGTTCTGCGAGCTGAAAGCCTGTGAGACGTTACGGCTTCAGTCCAGCAAGGACAGTTGTACGGGGTTCTGCGAACCAGTCCAGCGAGACGTTACGAGGTCAGTCAAGTGAGGAGATTTCAGCGAGATATGAGTCTGGGAGACGACAGACAGCGAGAGCATTCTGCGGGGAAGACAGATGGGGAAGCGAATTTCTAGTGCAAATTAAGTTCGATAGGATTAAGATGACGCCTCGAGTAAATTCTTTAAAATAGTTTTATATAATTTCATTCATAAATGGTTAGGTAGTTTTAATTGTGAATAGCAGAGGTATTTTCCAATTAAAGAAGTTTATACATGTCTTATCTAGGGTACTATTACTTGTTAATCCAGGACTAGTAGATGAAAGTGTTAAGACTAAGGGGTATGCTATATATTTTGTTAACGGGGCTGAATTCTCGTTTTCTATCTATCTACCTAGAATAAATCCTGACTAGTAATTTAAATTTTGTTTTATTTATAATCTTTGTTTCCTATTATGATTCACATTTATGATTGTTTGTTTATTACTAACATGTAATATTAAGACTGTTTACTGTTGCCAATGTTGTCTAATAGATTTTTTAATTCCATAATTATCCTAATTATTAATGTGAGAAGATTTTTTTATTGTCTGTTATTATTATTGCTATGGAATAATAATAACAACAAACAATAAAATAGTTTACTATTGACATTTATGACTATTGATGTGTAATATTATGATTGTTTACTGTTTTTACATTTTACGTATTAATTGTTTGATTATTGACGCTTATTATTATTATTGTCACTATTGTCATTAATATTGATTTGACTAGTTGTAATTACACTTTTAAACCAACAAACTGTTATTATATAAACATTCTAAATTGTCAACCTCTCAATATCCTGATCTAGTCGTGAACTCATGACAATACGAATTATTTTTTAAAATAAACTTTTGATATATATGCGAGAGGTTATCTCTAAAGTAAAGACAGTCTCATTGCAAAAAAATGTATTCTGAAAACCTCGTAATGATTTGTTTATTTCTCTTTTTTTTTGTTTAAAGACCACCGGGGCAACTGCACCTGCCGTTAGGCATAACTCAGTCGCCGCGGAGTGTCGTAGCAGCAGATTATCCTGCCCCCTCCCTGTCTTGGGGTCCCTTAAGAACACCCCCATCGGGGTCACGGGTTCTTCAAGGCATCCGACCCTCCCCTTGTGGAAAACCGAAATGCCCCTCCTCAGATGAGCTACTCATCCCGTCCCTAACAGCTATCCCTACCGAGATTCGGATGCGCGTTGCACACACCCGGCCCCTCTCCCCTGTGCGGGACCCCCATGCGACTACGGAAGTAATCCGACCCATGGCACTCTTGCGTGTGCCCCGGACCAAGGTATCCTCAGCAATTGGGCTGCCTCCCTGGCCCTACACGTCGCCACGATTCGCCTCTAGTACACATCTCGTTTTTATTTGTATTATTTTTTTTTTACACTATACAGAATACAAGAAAATACAAGAATACATATATATCAAGTAGAACATCAGAAAATATGAAGGACTTTTTTATTTCTCTTAAATTACATACCACATACTACTTACTATATAATTGCCACCTATGAATTAAGACATTTATCATAGCAATACATCACCTTCAATATACTCTGGTCATACATTTCTGCTACTAGTCCATTTAGCTACTGATTAACAGAATTTTTAAGTTCATCATCACCCATGAATTGCTTACGATTCAAAAATTCTTCAGTTTCCGAAACAAATGGTCATCAGAAGCAGCTAAGTCGGGACTGCGTAGTAGGTGATCGTAGATTTCCCATCCAAATATTTTCAGTAAATCACGTGTCGGACCCGAAACTTGTGGATAATTCATTACCGTACAGCAGGACGACGCCGTCAATCAGCCGCCCACGTCGCGTATTTTGGATGGCGTATCGTATCTTACGTATAATTTCGCAGTAGGCTTCTGCATTTACAGCTCTGACACGCGGTATGAAATCAATCAGCAGTATGGCAAACCAATCCCAAAAGACTGTGGCCGTCAGTTTGCATCAGACTGTGGCTTCAATTTTATCGGACTGGTAGCTGATTGAGGATGATCCCATTCACTTGACTTTCGTTTTCTCTCTGGCGTGTAATCCTAAATCCATGTTTGATCACCGGTAACATTTGAATTAAAGAACTCATCACATTTTTCTGTGTAGCGGAACAAGTATTCTAATGCAAATCTCATTCGGATTTTCCGTAAAACGAGCGGCATCCAACGTGCATAAACTTTTCTGAAGCCTAAATGGTTATGAACAATGCGACTAATAACAGTTTTTGAAATATCAGCAAGAGGCAGGACAAGTTCGGAAATCATTAGCCGACGATCTTTTCTGATTTCATCATCGACGAGTTACAATTCCTACGTGATAATCGATGACCTCCCCGAACGTTCTTCATCCTGCACTTTAATTCTGTTAATTAATTTAGTTTAATTTCTAAATCTTTCACACTATTTTCGGACGTCTGTTTCATCGATTACATCATCACAGTACACAGGAAAAACTTCCTACGAATTTCTGCCCTCTTAACGTTTTGATAGTTTAAAAGATGTATGACTCCACAAATTTCACAGTCGGCAGCAACATCGATTTTCTTAATCATTTTATAACGTAATAATTCACACGTAATAAAAGATACTACAACGCGACAACTCGCAGACAACTATGCAGTGAGTACATTACTATTGTGGCCGTGAACGAGAAATCCTTTCACCAACCTTAAAGGGAGAAATTTCCCAACGGTCTTTACTTTAGAGATATCCCTCGTAAATTCAATAATCACTGAAATTGATATTTCACATAATAGTTTTTACCGTAAAAAACTGAAACATTACTCGATTATTTACAACAATTTTTGTATAATTTATCTACCAAAGGTTACATTATAGGTGCCTATTTTTCACTGAAAAAACATGAACATAATTCGGATATCGATTTTTATACATACATTTCTTAGCGATTTTATATATGAAAATTTTATACGCTATACTTAGAACGCGAAACTCAAATTTTTTTCAAAAAGTTATAAAGCCTGATTTCTAATAAGATAGAGGGGGATTTTGTTTGATGTTTGAATTGTTATGTTCATGTTGAGCAGTCGTGAAAAAATCTGTAAAAATTTATTTTGCATTATAACCTCTGTTTGTATTATTAATAACAATTTTTATTTAATATTTTTTTTATTTATTAAATCTCTAAATCTAAAGCTAAAAAAGAACTTCTTTAGATTTTTATTCTACTCTCAAATATTTTTTTAAACTCTTCCATCGCGTCTTCTGTATTACTCTTTCCCTATTAGAAAGTAAAACTAAAAGCGTACATAGTGAATATCGATAAAGTTAATAAAGACTTAAATAAAACAGGAATATAAATTTTGGACTTTATAAAATCGGGAATTCATCAAGAAAAATTTAAAATAAATGTTGGAAAAAGGGTTTTCTACGAACAAGAAACTCTAAATAAAAAATATTATAAGAAAAAAATTGAGGATAAAGGATAATGAGAGAATTAAAAGTAACTAGCAGTAAAGACAGGAGAGGAACAGTAAGAAAAACATTAAAAGTTGTCCATAGTTGGCCGAAACAAAATATTAATTAATAAAAACAAAATAGTGGCCCGTAGTTGGCCCGACCGCCTTGGTTCGTCAGGAATTCTGAAATACATGAATACCTGGGGATCCCGTGTGTACGGTATGACCTCGTCCATTTCAGTGCAAAATAGATGGTTAGACTACTAAACAGATAGGTAAATCCTCGTGCTTTGAATCTGATACACAACGGTGATGACAATAGACGATTGAAAAGGGTTCATGCGTTGGACGTTAGTGACGATGATTGAAGATACTATGTAATACGATGTATTTTTTGCTGTATTATTTCTTGTTACTATTTTTTTTTTTATCAATTTTTGTTTAGTATTCTTTTAACGCTATTATTGTTTTCCCTTGTTTTCATTCGTTCATTTATCTACCTATGTTTATCTTCTATTTAATAACAGACATGTGGTCCATAGATCGGTTAAGTTATAGAATCGAGAGATGATAACGGATCTTACTTATATGTATGTGTGTTTGTTAACAAGAACGTTTTTTGTTATTGTAATCTCTTACTGTTTGTTTTTGCGGAGGAGAGGTCATCATTGGATGGCCCTCTCTAATGTAATATTTTTAACATATAATCTACTTATAATACACGGTTTCGGAAACGAACGGATTGTAAATTACGGTTTTACAGTAAAAAAGACTATCTGTTTAACAGTTGTTTTGATGTTAATTTCAAAAATTCAAAAATTTCAAAAATTGTTAATTTCAAAATTTCAGAACCGTGCAATTTTGTAGAGAAAATATTACAGAATTAATTGTCGTAAGCTA
>JAAAKQ030361248.1:2731-25826 GCA_010016005.3 Zanna intricata
TATATATATATATATATATATATAATAACCTATATATATATTATATATATGTAATATGGAATATATATATATAATTCCATATATGGTTACGTATTTATATTATATAGATATTTTTTTTAATTTTAAGAAAAACAAAATTTTTTTTTTTATTTCAGTTATCTTTAAAATTATCCTTTTACACGCTCATTTTCTACCTTTTTTAAAATTAGATTTCATTTCAATGAATTTAAAAATATACAAATACACAGTGTCATCGAAAAAGGTTGCAGCAATTAAAAAATATCGTATCTCAGAAACTACTATAGAAGATCAAACGAATATTTGATTTTAAAAATTCACCTACTCAAAAAGTTTTTTATATACCTTAGAGAACGTTTCAATATGAGTTGCGATGGTCACTCCGGAAATATCCAGCCGATAATTGACTGCTGCCCAGGCCGGATGGATCATTGCAGGAGTAACTATGGCAATAGCAGCGGTGATCCTTTGTCTTAAATGGTGTACATCCCTAATTTTTACACTGTAGACAATGTTTTTAACACATATCCATAGAAAAAAGTCTAAGGGTGTCAAATCTGCGCTTTTAGGAGGCCAAAGCACAGGACCAGCTTTGATCGATACGGCTGCGATCAGTAGAGCCGATCCAGTGATTAGGGAATCTTTCGTTGAGAGCATGTCGAATACCTAGGCTAAAATGTGCACCATCTTGTTGAAACATTACAGCAACGTTATTTTCTTGTTCAATTTGCGGAGAACTTGCGGGAAAACGTTCAGTTGTATAATGTCTAAATAATTATTTCCTTTGAAAGTAGGTTCATACGCACAATCCTCATAAAATCAACCCACGTTTTGTGCATCGGCTCAAGGTCACATGCCAAATAATACTTTATCTCAATTACATAGGTGGTATGTTTTTTTTTTATTGCTGCAACGTTTTTCAATGACTCTATATTAAAATTAAACAATCATAATTTTCCCTTTAGTAAATCAAATATGTGCAATACACATCGCGCAACAAATCTATCGTTTGGAAGAAATGAAGGGAAATGATCGTAGAAAACGTTTAAGTACATACTCGTTTAAGACGGCACAGGACAATGACCTTCAAGACTCAATACTTTTGGTGGTTAGTTTGGTTTTGTTTTGTTTTTTTTTTAATTTTTTTTTAGAGGTGATAAACGCTATGGCGTCATCATCACCCGGATAAAAACGACTAATAAAATTAAAAACAAGCAAACTGAATCCAAAAACCAGTGTAAAACTGAAATATTACTAGAAAAACTTAAGAAGTAATATCACTTGAATCCCACAACCAACAGCACAAAGAAAATAAATCTAAAATGTTAAAACCTATCATCACAGACAGAAATTTGAAACATAAAATAAACTCAATTAAAAATTGAATTAAAATATAAAACTTAACAAAATCCGAGAGGGGTGTAAAAGTGCCCTTCTCAGATAACAAAATAAAAACACAAAACAAAAAACATATAAACTAACGAAAAAACTGACACTTTAAAAATGTTTCAAATACAAAAACATTAAGTAAAAAATTCAAATTGTATGTTGAAGGTCAGTATCTTTCAAAAATGGTAATATCCGGTCTAAAACCTTATTATCGTTACCCAAGATTTGGCGAACAGTCCTGGATAATTTAAACTTACGACGCTAGCTGCATAACGCACGCACTCTACAAGGATGTGGCGCACAGCAGGCAGCAGTTACATCGTGTACATACTGACGCGTTTACTGCTGACATGAGATACCCTTGAGTAGTTCTCGTATGTCCTATCCGCAATCGACAGAGGATTACTTCCTCACGTCGAATTTTTCTGCATGAGCTATCCAATGGCAACATGGCTGAGAGCCATGTTCTGGCTGAGAATTTTCAAAAGCTGATTCAGCTTTTAACAGGTATTTTTTTAAAGTCAATCAATATACTGTATTACAATGCAATTGGAAATTTGCTGTACACTGGAATTATGAACAAAAGTTTCTTAATTATTAATTTGTGTTTTTAATTATTACTTTTTATTTCATTGTTTTATAGAAAAGGATATTACAATAATTGAAATAGTTTATAAAAGCTGGTGAAAATAATCTTTTTCAATGTAAATACAACACTGCACGTTTCAAATTTTTTTTAACCACTTTAACCAGCTGATATACTGGAAAATGTCTCGTACATATGCCGTGATTGCGGTTTTTAGTTTCTCAATCGAGAGTGGTTTGTTGCGATACAGTGCTTCTTACGCTGCCTCCCATAAAACCTAATCTGGAGAAGTCAGATCGCGCGATCGTGCAGGCAAAAAAACCCTAGAAATGATTAGTTCACCAAAAATATTTCGTAAAAAAAGCCATTGACCTGTTAGATATATGCGTAGTGGCGCCATCTTGTTGGAACTAATCGTAACGGTTTTCCACTTCTGTTAACTGACTAAAGAAGTTTGCTATAACAGCACAATAACGATCACTATTGACTGTAATTTCAAAAAACATTGAACCCATAATGCGCGTTCTACTCATACCGATCCAGATACAAATTTTCGCTTCGTGTAAATATTGTTCATATAATTCAAGCGGTTAGTTATCGACCACAGTCGTGTATTTGGCGTGTTAATATACCCTCTCAGATGAAACTACTCTTCATTTGTAAAAAAAATTAATGTCGAACCAAAATTTCATAGATAGTTTTGCTCAATAAAACGTTAAACCATTGACAATAATTTAGTCGTTTGGCTATAGGTTTGAGTTCTAGAATACTCATTATTTTATAGGGAAAAGTTTCAGTTCTTTTCTTAAGAACTTTATATGAGGTAGTAAATCCGATATCTTGCTGCTGTGCTAACTTACGGATGGACTTTCTGCTCTTGATTTTCAGCAGCTTCTGTTTGTTTTATTTAGGTGGTTCTCCACTTCGATCATAGTCTTCAGCAGAACCTGATTCCCTAATTTTTTCTAATAGAGTTCAAATTCTTGCGATTAGAAAAAGGAATATTTGGGAACTTTTCAGAAAACTTTTACTTCACTACAGCACTGAAAGACATATTCAACAATAAAAATGCCTTTCTCTACCGAAAGATCCATTATATTTCTTCGCAACTATTGATTCCGATAAAGAAAACAAGACGAATCGAAACATAGCACGTTAACGTGCTATGTTTTCGATTAAATCTCAATTAAAAAAGTGTCGTCTTGGTTTATTATAGAGTAACATCCAACGAACCCACAGGGCAACAAACCTAATGCCGAAAGAACAGCACAACATAATTTTAAAGTGTTTTCACACTTTACTCAGTGTTTTCACAGCGACTTTCCTAACGCTTTGTATTATTATCCAATTTTTATCAGAATGAAAACCAGTAAAAGAAGAAGGGTGTAAGCATCAAGCACTAGTTTTAGTGAAAGTGACATATTTCTCACGAAAATAAAATTAACCATCATGAAATACCACTATTAATTCATTTACTTTTTTCAAAAAGTTTTAATACACTGTAGAATGCCAAATATATAACGCATTATAAAGAAGGAAAAATTTTAATGTACGGTGTGAAAAATTTTACGAAAAAACAGGAAATTTTTTTTCTATAAGTTATATAATTAATAATAACCTGTAAAACTGTAGTAAAGTTTCCTAAAAAAAAAGATTTTGTTGTACGGGCATCATTTCTTTTTATATTTCTGTGCAATGATTTCTTAATAAATAAAAATCTAACATACAATTAATAAATTTCTTTTCTTTTTTCTAATGTATCAGTTATTTTCGGGATACAATTATTAAATTTATGAACTCGTAGTTTTTTATTTTTAATTCTTTCTACATCAAGTAGAAAAAAAATTCCCATCTCAATCTTTGTGCCTATTGTATTTTTTTCATTTACTGTTTTATTCCACCTTAATTTTTTAATTTTGTTTTTTCTTTCTAACCGTATTGTTTTAGTTTGTACTCTACAATAATCTCAACAACAAAATTTCCATAACAAACATTTTTTGTTTTACTTCTTATTTCTTAACTTTTATTTTACGTTACTGATAACATATAAAAATGAAGTGTTGGCAGAACTATAAATAATAATAATAATAAAACTATAGTAATAAACGTTACTGTTTATAATCATTCAAAAAGTTTTTGATTTGTCATATATCAATTACGGGACGAATTAATTGACTTTTTTTATAACCCTAATAAATAATTTAAGATACTGGATAGATATCGCTTTAATTTGACTCGATTAAAACTTAATTACGATTTGAATGAAATTAATTTTACACAGCTCACATATAAGGTTGAAGGATTTATTTTAGAGTAAACTTTAAATAATTTAATATAAAGACAATTTAATTAAATCTACTTGATAACTGCAAAAAATTACTGATAAAAAACAATAAAAAATATGCATAACAATTGTTCAATTTTTCCTATTAGAAAGATTAATGTAAAATCAAAAGCTGAATTAAGTTTCTTTGTAACCAAATGCCAATATATAAATTTACTTAAATCGTAGGGGTTTAATCAATGGCTTTTCACAGGATTAATCAATCTGATTAGAAAATATAATCAAGCAAACATTCTGTTTCGAGATAGTAAAAATAAAAATATTTTTTATATTATATTACTATTTATTATGTTTAATAATAAAAATAGGCTTCTTTAAAAGGCCAAGTTTAAGTTTCTTTCAGTTAAAACAAGAACCCTATCCTCTAGTATTGACCAGTAAGATAAATTTAGTTATTTTAAATCATAAAAATTTCTCTTCTACTTAAACTTTTTTTTTATTCTAATAAAAATAAGTTAAAATATGATTAAACAATTATTGTCTGTCTAGAGATATGATTTAATATGTGTTACATGCATGGTATTTTTCGTGGTATGAGAAGTATGCAAGTGTTAGGTGGATTTTCCCAACCGGCAAATGGCACAGTTTCTTTCTGGACATGGTGCTTTTTGAGATAGGTTGGTCGTTTGGTCAGTTTTGATTTGAGAAATTCAGGCTTGCGTCCGGAGTGTAGGGCCATTGATGATGTGCGCCATGTCTTATATGTATATCCCAGGTACAAAGCTGAACGTATCAAAGTAGCTAGAAAGCTTGCAAGGATTAATTCTGGTTTTGATCTGCAAGTTAATTGGAAAACCGAAAGAGAATAGAATATAGTTGCTGGTTTCCTTAAATTCTTAGCTCTGCAGAGGATAGATAAGGAAGTCTGATGCCGTTATAGATAGAATTCCGACCCGGGTGGCTAGGGGCCCGCCTGAATGTTACTTCGCGAAGATAGGTGTTTTGGCATCGAAACCCGGTTAGCTGAGATATTCGCTAAGATGAGAATGTATGTATGGGAAATATGCCACACATCTCCTGTGAAGGAGCTGTGGTGTGGGAGGGTATAGGCATTGACTTCGCTCCCAAAAGTTGACTGGAGCAGAGAGAAATTAGGTTTCATAAAACAACTATTAAATTTGCGAATTTGTTTTTTTATTCTTGAATAAACTGAATTGTAGGAAAAAATATCGTTGTTACGATCAACCCTGTTTTGTAGGTATGATAATATTGCTTTTGGTGTTTGAAAGTTTTATATCACGTGAAAAATACAAACCTAATTCAAACCCAGAACCTTTCATATGAAAGAAAGAAAATATCTGAAAATAAAATTCCGCTGTTTTACTCAATTAACTAAAACTGAAGTACCTTAACATTAGTATTCCTTTTACGTAAGACATAATAATTTACATTATATTTAACGATTCTATTTATAAATTAGTTAAGCCTTACTTAAAATAATATCGTAAAATTAGTGCATTTATTTTAAACAAATTTTTAGATTTGGTTTAGTTTTTATTAAAATAATTATTTAACAAAATATTTTCTCGACCGTCATGGACAAAGGAAGTTTCTTAAAGGAAAGACGTAGACTTTTATTTAATAGTAAACTGATTAGCATATCTTAAGGTAGAAACAAAACGTTTCAATAGACGGTAGTTTGTAAATGGAATATAACTTGTAGCAAAAAATTTATTTCACAAATGCCTGCTGTCATATGAACAAAATATATTGCATATTTTCATGGTTATCATATTTAATTATTAATTTAATATTACTATTTATTAGTATGACTAATTGAATGTATCTTCATAACCAAATGAGTTATTCTTTTATTAATATATATAATAGAACTACCAGGATTTTTTTTTTTTTTTCAAAAATTTGCTCGATTTTGTTAAAAGACTGGCATTCTCATTAGTCAAATTAAAAATTATAAATCATAATTATGTCAAAAGCGTAACAGTAAGATTTGAGTATAAATTTACTTTATACAATAGGGAAAAAACAAAAAAAATTGTATCACAAATTTAAAACCGAAATTAAAATATTTTACTATTTAATTTTCTTGTTTTTTTTCTTCTGTTTGGTAAATCAATTCTCTATTTTTAAGTTAAATTTTTTATACAAACCTCTTTATAGATCTTTTCGAATATCTAATTATTTACTACTAGTCCAAGTTAAATATCTTTTCCTCAAAATATATTCAAATGTTTTTGCTTCGTTAATATAAATAACTATTGGTGAAAGCACATTAATTCTGATTATGCACAAAAGTTCAAGAAACGCTCACCCACATACATAATAAACAGACATACATAAATAGATGCGTGCAAGCATGTAACTGAGATAATTTTGAAACTGTTTACTTTGCGAGAAATTTTAAAAATGGATGGAAAATTATCTAATATGTGAATAACTGTAAAAAGATTCAAGATATTATTATGTGGTTTCTGACGTAATAAAATACATAGATACACACGAATATAAATGCTTAATTATTTTTTGAAAAGTTTTCCCTGAAGATTTCAAGAACTTGTGTGACAGAGTATTCTAATAATTCAATTAAATATAAGAGTAATGACTGTTGAAAAATACAATTGTAAATATTAATAAATTCATATTTAGAATAAGTTGTAGAAGTTATTAATAAAAGTTATGCTGCATATTTTTGAGAGTAACAAGCGCATTTATGCCGAAATGTTTTTACACTTATACTCCATGATATATATATATATATATATAGGCTTCATATAAATTCAAGATCACCCTTTCAAATATCTGGGTGAAATATATAATCTTGGACAAATACAGTAATGACATATTTGGGCACGGCGCAGTTTTAACTATATCATAAAACTTCTATTAGTTAATTTAATAAAAAAACACAAATAAAAAATAAATAAAATCAATACCTGTGTGTATTTTAATAGGTGGAGGATAATTAAGAACTTCAGATTGGAAAATTAAATGCAAGTTCTTTTTTTCTTTGAGGCGTGGACAGAAAATAGTTTGAACACCCGATCCAATTTGTAAGATTCGTTCAGCTGTTTTCTGGCAACGGGATGGTCCGGGTTATAAATGGGGCCTTTAATTGAGGACACAAGTTACTCCTGATTTCATCACGCCCTAAGAAACTTTTCTTCTAAAAGTTTTCATTCTACAAGTTGAGGAGGAAAGCGGGAGAGGGGTGGCGACGAGCAATTTCGAAATATGTCCCTGATCGCTGCCAAGGCTGGATGCCCTAGAGATAGAAAAAAGTTTAGGTAATGACGGAAAGGGAAACTCTACTCCCCATAATCGGAAAACGAACTGTGGTAGTTGAGTCCTGGAGCAATAATCCCCTCCCTTCTTCTTCATCGTTCCTAAAAATCTATAGAGAGGATATGTCATCGGAAATGCAATGAATGTCGTAACATGACATGCAAATAAGTTTTAATAACAACATACACTGTGTAAACGGCTACTATAACTCACTTGTGAACAGATTTATTTAATTGATTCATAAAAAATAAATAAAATATGATTCATGAATGCACTTATTTTAAAAAATAAACTGTTTTTATAGTGAATTTGTTAATTGTTGTAACGGGATTACTTTTTTCTGAATCAAAACTTTTGAAAAAATAATAGATAAATATAAAAAGAAACACATATTAAAAATTGAAATACAGTAAACATGCTTCTACTTTAAAAAAACTAATGTTAAATATCAGACGTGGATTTTATTTCTTAAACTGATTTTTAAACTGTTTTAATAACAAATTAAAAAATCTAAATTTAGGAATTTAAAATAAAAAAATTAAAAAAAAACTTTATACGAGAATGTTTATTGATGATGTTCTACGCCATAAATAAAGACAACACTTTTAATAGCGCATACATTTTGTAATAATATACTATTAATAACGTACTAATTATTTTATTTATACCATAAGTTGATTACCAATTTAGAGCACTGATATTTTATTATGTAATTTCATCCTTATGAACCATACACTAGTATATACGTGGCATCATACGGAAAAATTTCGCCTATGTAGGCTTACACATAAAAATTACATCTGTCCAATAAAACATCAGATAATGTGAAATTACCTTTATTAATTTTTTTAAATTTGATTGTGTAAATTGTACCAGATAGTATGGTGCACAAAGTTTCTCTTACAATTTTTAACTTTAAAAACTTCCAAATATATAAAACAAAACTTACAGATAAATAATAAGAATGCACTGTATTTATGAGTGGTTATAACATTGTTAAATTGAATGTTTTGTTACTTTACAAATTATTAATTAATTATTTCATTATAATAATTATTCATTAATATTATTTCAACTTAGAGTTTATGCTAATAAACTGCATAAACTATATTTTTATGAATTGTATCTTTTTATAATACACGTCTCAGAGGAGATATAAGCAAATCGGTTACATCTGCTTTGATATGAAACACAAAGTTATTCTGGAAATATTTACCCATTCACAAAGAAACATTTATTTCAAGGTTATGATAGAAAGAAAGAAATGGACTAATTACCCATTATCTTCTTCCCTGAATTAAATAATTATTGGATATCACTGAACCACGCCCCGTGAAGTTCGGGTGATAATTGAACGAGTGACCCGTTTATTCTATTAACAATAGGGACTAGTTTTATGATTAAAACGACTGCTTTCAGAAATAGAGCTTTAACTGGTATCTCCTGAACCTTATTTCCTTTATAAGCGTAAGAACCGTAGAAAACAGTGTAAAACTATTAAATTAATGGTGCGTGTCTGTCCCCTTTCTAATGTGAAACATTTTATTACATTCATTATCTCTATTCTATAGGGAATAATACAACATAATTAGAATAATTATTATGTACAAGTATACACCAAAGCATTTAATATTTTACTGAATTACCCATTAAAAAATCAGTATTTAGTAAAAATGAGTGAAATCAATTTAACTCTAATTAAGATTAATCTCTGTTATTTTTTATTGTTATCTTAATCTTCAAATTTTAGAAGAAATCTAACAATAATTTTAATATGGCAGTCTTAAGGAAAAAACCTACTTGACATTTATAGACGTAGAAAAGGCATTTGACTTTGCAAAACGAAACAAAATGTTTAAAATTCTATAGAAATTTGTACTGAAATGTAAGAAAATAACAAATATAACTTCCACGATAATCAGGTAGTAATGAAAAAGGGTAGAAGATAAAAAAAAATACAGACCCTTATTCAGAAAAGAATGAAGGTACACTCCGTTTCCGTTGCTTTTCAAATTGTATGTTTGTCAGAAAAAGGGAACAGGAAATCGATAAATTTAAGAGGAAAGTAACTAACCAAGGAGAAAGAATAATGATTATTTTGCTAATGACATAGTTCTTTCTATAGAAATACCAAAATTAAGTTAGAAGAACTTTTGAATACCACTAACGTTTATTTATAGGGAATAAATTCAGTTTTTAAAGTACTAAAAAAGGTAATGAAATATGATAAAAAAAAGAAAAATAAGAGCTTAAGGAACATTCAGATAATTATAAAATATTGCTATTTACGTAGTAAAATTGAAAAAGGTGGACCAAATAAGACAGATATCAAAACACGGTTAATCAAATGGATTGTACTATGTATCTACTGCAAATATGACATTTAGAAAGAAGTTTACTATTTTTCAAAAGATATTAAAATTTTTATATGTGGGTGTAGAAAAGGATGGAAAAATAGGATGGATGATAAAGTAGGGAATGAAGAAGTAATGATCAGGATTAAAGAAGAAAGAGCATCTTTGCATAAAAGAAATTGGTTAGCACATGTGGTCAGAGAGAATGGAATCTTGACAAATAGTTGGAAGGGTCAGTAGAAGGAGAAAGGAACTGAGGAAGAAGAAGGACGAAGTTAGTTCATGAAGTGAAACTGGTAGAGAACAAAGGAGAAAGGTTGGGACAGAAGTAGACAGAGACAGTGGCGTAATGGGATCTGCGGCCAGACAGAATATCAAATTATGATGAAAAATATACTTTTAAGAATAATTTTTAGGTGTGTAGCACATTATTTACATTAAACATGGACATAAGGAGAAACAAGACAATACATAATAAAGGAAAAACAGAAGCGTTTAAAACATAAGGAAACCTGGAAAATTAAATGGGTTGATAAATTACGAAATATAGAATTCTTAAGATATTCTATACCTTAACAAAGAAAGATTCTCTATCTTAGGAAAGAAGAGATATTTGTGAAAAGTTTTCTGAAGAAATGAACTAATTTTTTGGTCATTATAAAGTGTAGATAATTTGAAAATAAGGGAAAAATTGTGATGGAAGCCAAAGATGAAGTATTAGAAATAATGTGGTAATTTTGATGAGGTTAAAATATTACTATAAAAGAAAAGCGCTTAGAATATGACACGAAACCAGTCAAAAGATTATTAAAAACAAAAATACTTTATATAGTTGGTAATAAATAATGTTAAAAATAATTATTCTTCGGGTAATATTAAAAAGTGCTAACCAGTACCACAACAGACTTAAATATAAATAATCCACCATCTATAATCAGTATATAATCTTATATTTATTAATATGTTAAAAAATGCCACAATTTTCAATAAATGGAAAGTTATTGTAGTATAATATTAATAAAAATTAAGAACAAGAAATAGGGAATTCATAAATAATTTGTAAATGTTTGTTAGTTTAATAATTTAATATTGACATATCCTTTATTAATTCATGCAGACTACATTTTACGAACACAATTTTTATACTTTTTTGCTACTTCTAATAATTTTTTCAGTATTTTTTTGCAGCATTGACATTCTTAGATTTTTACTGTAAATAAAATTCTTTGATGAATTCCATTACAATAAACTGTTTTCGTTTTTCTTTAGTGTCACAGGTATCACAAATCTTCGGCCAATTTGTATAATTTGCTGCATTTTAGACTTTGCTGTATTTCTGTATTTCTAATGAACGATTGAAACTAAGAGAAATTTTAAAAATAAACTCCAAGAAGCGAAAATAAAATTGTTTTTCCTGATGATATTGTATTTTTGGCCTAAATTAAAATGGAATAAGATGTACTAAGTGATATGGGCTTTATGCTAGGGCAAAAATTCATTTTTTTTTAAGTAAATCAAAATTATTAATAAAAATGAAAATGAAACATATAAGACAACTGGAAAAAATTCATTTTCTCGCAAAGCACAATAAATAGAAGTATTTTGGTAGGACATAACTACGCACACTTAGATTACTCCTGAAAAAAGTGTATAGAGGCATAAAACTATAAGGTAGGGAAGACAAAGTTTAGAATGCATTTAGTACATAATTAAGAGGCTTCATGCTTTTAGCGGATGTGCAGGGGTACTTCTAATGAATATTTAAATATTTATCGCGCTCTCAACCGATAGATTATCAGCTCAAGAAGAAAATTTTTTCTTCAATTATTTGATCTGTCTAATGTAATTTTACTTTCTATTTGATGTTAGAATATTATTATAAAATATATGCTAAATATAAAATGTACAATTTTTATCCACTGCGCACTCGAATCTTATCAATTAAATTTAAGTCTTAATTTTTTATCTACCCAACCCCTAGTCTTTCTCTTTACAAGATTTTATCACCGATATTTGTTTTTTCCTAAGATCATAATAAGATCTATTTATTTTTAATTACAGTGTCGTATTTTCATAATTCTCCTGTAGTACCACTTTGCAAAACCTTGATTCTTTATGGTATCAGTATTTACACTGTCGACACTCACAAGTATTTTTATAAATTCTTAAATATATATTTGATGAAAAGAAATTTTTATGACGTTTCATAAATTTATTTTATTCTTTTTTTTTATGAATGAGCGGACATCAATATCTCTGGTCATTAGCCTGGTGGAAGTTGGTAGAAATTGGAAAAAAATGCCATCACTGAACCGGGATTCGAGCCCGGGATCTCCGCACGAAATGCCGAGACACTACCTATTCATCCACGGAGGTCAGCTATTTTATCCTTATTTATTGAGATTTTAGGATTTAATAAGTATGTGACATACAATATTAGTAAACAATAAACAAGAATGTATAACTATATTAAAATCAGGTGTGGTATGCATAGCATGCGGGACCACGCATGCTATGCATACGTACTACGTAATTAATGCGTAGCATAGGCATTGAATTTATATTGTAATACTATGCTACGGGACTAAAAAAATACGTTATTTTATGCACAAGAATAATATCAATTAATTCTACCATAATTAGTCTACAGAAGACGAGAAGGTACAAGTATGGTATAAGTTTAAATAACGAACGTAAAGTTTAGTTGATTTAACTACAAAAACTTTCTAGAAGGTATCAGTTATTATCAAAGTTAACTTTGCAGAGAAAATATATATTCAGCCTAGCAACAACAAAAATCTTTTAAAACTGTTGGTAATCTCAAATATCATTTATTTTTATTTAAACGAACGTTGTTAAAAATAACGACATAAATGCTGAAAAAAATTTATATTAAGGACGAGCAAGGCCTAAAAACAATACCTACTAGAATAAATATTATTGTAGCAGCCATAAAAAAAATATTATAAGCATTTTCTTTCAAAATTTTTTTAAAAATCCATTTCAGGAAAAAAATATATTTTAAAGCTAAGATTAATTAAAAAAAATAGATTCAAAAAATGTCGATTTAATTGCTTGTACGAGTATAGGACTTATCATACAGAAGAGAAGATGGAAATTTGTGTATCAGAAAATGAGGAAAATTAATGTTGGTGGAATTAATCTATTTTTGCTTTTTTAGTGTCAGTCTAGTAGTGCAGGATGTAACATTTTTTTTTACTCTCACCGGATAGATATTTTTGTTTTGGATCTTTCTTTTCCTCCCCTACAATGTTTTTTTTCCTTTTTTTCTTTTAATATTAACTATTTAAACACATTAAGAAAATAATAATTTTCATTTTTGGTAACATCCCTACATATTGACATTGAAAATTAGATATAGTTTTTAACAAGATAGTAGTTCTACACTTTTATTTCATTTCTCATAGATTTTTTTAAATTAGATGTTTTACATTAAGAAATTTATAACAATATGTAACAATACTGTTATTACACACTGTCATTAATAAAGTACTTATTATACTTCAGCCAAAAAGCATTTTTTATATCTTGTAGTAATTGCTCAAACTGTCATTTCCCCGACGACGTTGCCTCCACAGAAACTTATACCGATAAGAATCTAACTTATTGGCTGTGAATGCAAGAAAAATATTGATGTGTTAAATAACCAATTAGTAGAAAATTTCATATATAGATTTTTTCGTTCGCTAAAAATTTACAGTCCGTAGCGTATTTATATTGTTTATGTCTAAAAGCTAAAAATATTTACACTGTTTTTGAAAAATTAACGCAGAATTCGTAATGGACGCAGCTTGAACTTGTAAAAACATGCATATACTTCTCTGATCAAAATAGCATTAGCACGTGAGCAGAGCGCTGCTTCAACTTGTGTTTGAAGAATAAGCAGAGACTTGCTTATTACCTCTAATTGTAAAAGAGCGATTTCAATACACAATAGCATTATTCTTGTTATTACGTCCGCAGTGATAACAAGGGGAAGTTCATAAAATTTATTACAAGGCGTTTTCTTCATTTTTAAAGGTAAGTACATCTATAATTAAACAGTTTAGTTTGATGGATATTAGTTTATCGTACATCGATTATCAAATCGAAACAATGAAAGCGTTTTTAAATTAAATAAATATTTAATTTATCCAAAAGGCTGTTAAGGCTGTTTATTGTCTGATTAAAATATTGTATCAAATTTGAATGTATTCTATTGGTATAATTATTTATATTTTTGTTTCATGAAAATAATTATTTGAATCAATAATTAAGGTATTTATTAAGCTCATGCTTCGATAAAACGCGTTTTATAAAAATATATTTGAATAATTGAACTAAATAAAACTTCAAAATCAAGAATTATAAAATTGTTTTTAATGACTATTTATAATTTGCTAAAATATTTGTTGTTATAAAATACATATATAATAACAATAGACTTTATTTAAGTTCACAGGATATGAAAAATATATTTGAGTAGCGCATAAATATATTTTATTTCAATTAACGGAATGTAATTTTGAAGTAATGTTAATTACGATTTTAGCTTATTTAGAACAAGGACAAATCTTTTTTTTTTTAATTTTTTTTCTATATATATTATTTTATAGCTTACATTGTACAGTTTGAGTTATGTGTGTGCCTCTTTTTGAATGTTTGACGGTCATAGAAAATTGTCTGGCTATCAGCACAAAAAAGAAGGCTGGAAAAGGAAACCGAAAGGCAAAAACAAGCTGGCGCGTAAAAAAAATTATATCCAGAATTGTACAAAACAAATGACGACGTGACAATCCAACATCAAGTCCGGTTATAAAAGAAAATACTGAATCGTCAGAGGATGAAAATGACAAACAAATTCTAAATCAATTGGAACTGACGACATTCTAACTCTATCATCATCAGATGAAAGCATTGAAAACATTGACACCAACGTGACACCCACAGAAAGTGTTCTACAAACATTGATTACAAATCGAGCATTATGGCCATGAATTGTAGAAGACGCCGAAAGAATTTTTTTTTAATAAAACAAGGTCACCTAAACCATTGCATAATTACAAATTTCCTTCCAGTGTCACTGATCGACATTTTACCACAAATTATTATACATGAATTTTAAGCAATGGTGAGCATGTTTTACGAGACTGGCTAGTGTACTCTCTTTCACAAAACTGCGTTTACTGCTTTTGTTGCAAAATTTTCGGCTGTATAATTAGTTCTTTTTCTGTAGAATTTCTATGAGCAGCTCGATCTATATGCGGCCGCTCATAGAATTATTAATGTCGAAACAAATCATTGGAACTAGATGTTTCTAAGAATCGTAGCAATTACTAAAATGCTTGGTAGAATTGATCTAGCTTCAAGGTACAAGTGATTAGTTTTGCGAGTATAATAACGGAATTTTCTTAAAAACAATTGAGTTGCTATCTGAATTTGATCCCATAATGGAAGAGCACGTCCATAGAGTGATCAGAGACTAAAGATCACTATCTCGGGAAAAATGTACAAAACGAAATAGTAGGTCTGCTCCATCAAAGTGTAAAATCTCATATTATTGATGAAATAAAAAATTCCAGTTATTTTTCCATAATTTTAGACTGTACTCCTGTCATTAGTAACATAGAGCAAATGACCATTGTAATCAGATATGTTTCAATCAATAACCTTGACGCTGATGTTGAAATTAAAACTAATGAAAGCTTTTTAGGCTGTTACCAGGCGAAAGATCCAAAATAAATGTCTGATATTGTAATTGGAGAACTTAATGACTTGGGTTTAAATTGCAGGATATCAGAGGGCAGGGATAAGACAACGGATCCAATATGAGGGACGATAAAGCAAGAGTGCAATCTAGAATTAAAGAATATAATTAACGAGCATTCTATGTTCCGTGTAATAGCCACTTTCTCAATCTTGTTGTTAATGATATGGCAAAAGCATCCTTGGAAGCCGCTAATTTCTTTAACATTTTCTAAGATATAAATTTATTTTTTCGGCATCTACTTTTCAATGGGCAATACTTTTAAAACATAATATTTAACTTTGAAACCGACACTAGATGGGAGAGTAGGAAAGAGGTTAAAAGGCTTTGAGATTCCATTTGGGGATGTACTCGACGCCTGGATAAGCAAATGCGAAAACCAAGAAATTGATAATTTAATAAGAAACGAGGCCTTGGGTTTATTAAATTCTATTAAACAATTTAAGTTTTTGCGCTCATTAGTTACTTGGCATAAAATACAAAATTCCATTAATCCAATAAGCAAGTTGGTGCAAAAAAAAGATTTTGATTTTAGATTTTTTATCTAGCCTCTACACTTGAACAAAACTTTACAGCTTTTACAAAACTGCAAAATAATTTTTAAGAAACTTTGATTGGATTCGTCCTTCGATAAAACGATTGTTGATGCAAAAGAACCTGCTACCAAAATTGATGTAGAGGCTAATTTTGGATCAACAATGACACGACCCCACGTTAGAAGAAAAAGGAACTTTTCATACAAAGCATGAGATTAACTCATCAAAAAAGAAGAAAAGACAAATACAAAATAGAGATTTTTTTTTAAATTTTACAATCGATCAAGCACGAAACACACTAGATAAATTTGAATAACTTAGTAATATTAGTAACTATTTTCATTTCCAATAAAATACATACGATTTGAATTCTACGTCCAAAGAATGCTTCTAAAACACTGTAAGAATTTAGATTTTATATTAACTGATGGTGATTCTATTGACATAAATAGGGTAGAATTAAAAAAGAAAATTTAGCAGTATCTGCGCTTTTGGGCAAAAAAGAAAGCTTACGCATTCTACTTAGCTTAATTACAAAGTTAAATTTTGCCCAAACATTACTATTGCTTTACGTATATGGCCAACAATATGAATAACTTTAGCAAGTGGCGAAAGGAGTTTCTCTAAGTTAAAATTAATTAAGTAAACTTTTTACTTTCGACTACTACACAAAATCGTCTTAATGATTTGGCCATTTTGGCAATTGAGCATAAAATTGCTGATCAAGTAAACTTAAAATATGTAATAAAAAAAAGTTTGCAGAATTGAAAGTTGTGAAAAAAATGTTTTTTTTTTTTGTTTGGTTGTTTTTGTGATTTTAGCGTAGTTGATGTTACCTTGTTTTATTTTTAAAATAATGATATTTTGATTGTTTGTGCAGTAACACACATTTTTAACAACATTTAAAAATGTAAAAAAAAATATATGTTTGACAATTTGTGGTTAGCTACAGATATTTCTTAACTTCTACTGTTTTGTACTCCTTGATTATCAGTGTTATGTTACATATTTCTTTCTAAATATATGCTTTTATTAAAATTTAAATAAAATAATTTGATTTTTATAAAAAATATGTACCTTTATTTAAAATATATATATATATATATATATATACATATATATATATATATATTCTTAAGGCGCGGCAATTTGTCTTTTTGTCCGGGGCGACGTAACCGCTAGAGCGGGCGCTGATCACACTCCATCTATTGGACGGCTATAATCTGTAAAACGGCTATACTCGCCGATGAAAATTAAAAATAGAAAAATCATTAAAAAAAATACTCACCAAATATTGTTCTTTATTTAGAATTTATTAACCTTTTTTTTTGCAAAAGTAAATTCAATGAATTATATATATATATATATATATATTTAGCTATCATCTTTTAGTTACTTGATTCCAAAATTAAGATAAAATAAGAGAAAAACTTTAAATATGTCGGTTAAACAAACTTTCACGCCAATTTTATTAAAGTAAATTAAAAAAAAAAAAGAATAAAATGAATAGATAATTGAATTTTTGGTTTTACTCGTACTGCATTAATAGCATTTATAACTAAACCCATGTATTGTAGGCAAAGCAGTTTGTTATTGCTCTAAAAATTAGAACATTTAAGAAAATTAATTAATAAGAGGGAAAATCGTTTAACAATCATGCAGTTCTTAACTATGTAAAATACTTTCATTCTTTAAAGATTATGTTGATAAAGTTTATGCAGTATTATTACAGTTGTGCTAACATAATGTAAACATTAGACTTACACTAAAACATATGTACTAACAAAGTACGTATAAAATAGAGCAAAAAATATACATTATGTTTTTTCTATTATATTTATCAGGGATTTTTCAATAAAATCAATACCCGTTATAATAATACTTGTGCAGACAACAAATACTATTGAATTTAAACACAAAAAAAAACGTACATGCCCGCGCGCGCGCACACCCATAAATATATATAAGTATAAAATAACACGAAAATCAAAGAGTAAGAGTAAGGACAAGGACTGTTTAGCACATATGTAACTATGTATTTCTACTTTTTTTTTAATTTTACGTGTCATGGATTTGAACTAGTTAAACACAGTATCACACAGCTAATTTAAATACTGTATGTTCCGATCAGGGAATAATGTATTATATCAATTAATTTGACCTATTCCTTACTTTATTTTTTAATAATATATTTAATAAACATTAACATGAGTAAAACATAACTCATTTTTTTCCTGTTTTGCTTCGAAACCACCGTAAGGGATTACTGCAGAGGATGAATTAGGATGTATGTATGATAGGATGATATGTATGTAAATGAACTGTAGTCTTGTACAGTCTCAGATCAACCATTCTTAAGACGTGTGGTTAATTGAAACCCAACCACCAAATAACACTTGTATCCATGATCTAAAATTCAAATTCTTATAAAAGTAACTGCCTTTACTAGAATTTGATTCTTTGAACTCTCAACTTCGAAATCAGCTGATTTGAGATGATGAGTTTAATAACTACACCAACCCGGTGGGTTGAGTAAAACATAAATACCAATATAAACATTATTAAAAATAAAAATTGTTTCATTATTATTAATCTTCCTTTTTTATTAGTTTTATATCTCTTCCTTTTTTTGAGAAATCTTTATATAACTGTATATTAAAAAAAAGCTGGCATAGCTTTTTTTAAAGAGAAAATACTGCATGACTTTCTTTACTACGCCAGTCAAGTCTTGATTATCAAAACAAGATTTCAGCATCAAAATTCCCTAATTTCTAATAATTTTTTTTTACTTTAGGAGCTTCCTTAATCTGTGGAGAAAATTTAGTAAAAATTTATTTTTAAAGAATCGATTCCAAACAAAAAAAAGTTAATTTAAAAGAGAATTGAATAAAAATATGAAAATGAAAAATACTTTTATGGAAGTATGTTGTTTTTCATTTTGGGTCCGGAATAATAATAATATATTCATAAGAAATACTTCTATGAATGTAATGTTTTTTCTCATTTTCGGATCAATTTGGTTAATTTTAATAGCCCTTTATGATGTGATGAAAAGGAATAGAAAAAAAAATGCAATCATAAAAATTAAAAGAGTTAAAGAGCTAATAAACAGAAAAAAATATTTTTTAGAGAAATATTTAAAAAAAGTTTGTCTAAAGATTTTCACGCAGGTGACTTAACAAATTTGCTAAGTAAAGTTTTCTCTAAATCCAACATAAGGGTAAACTATGAAAAAAGAACCTGTTCAAAAAAAAAAACTTTTTACATTTCAGATCCGAGATTTATAATTTTAAAAAGTCATAAACATTTCTTGACAGCACTATATATGAAGTGTGAATTTAAAAAAAAATTTAAACCGAATTGAGACACCACAAAATAACAAAAAAATATGTATTTTAATTTAAAGAGGTGGAGGTTGTTTTTTTTTTAAATGTTTTTAGATTTTTTTATATATACTTTGTAAGTAAAAAATTTGATTTAATTCACTAAAATGCCTCTGAAGGAAATAGAGATTGTTTTTACAATATCTCAATCTCCATAATGAATTTTGAAAAAATTAATATTACAAATTCCCCATATGTAGAAGAAATATTTGAGCCAAATTTGAAGAAAGTCGGTGTAGTCATCGTACAATTAAAAATAGGAAAACATAAATTTTTTTTTCTAGTTGAACTAGTTGGACGCTAAAACGTAAATATTTTCAAAAAATTCCATACCCTTTTTATGACATAATCACAATACTTTCTCCTTTAATACAGCTCTTATAGCTTTATTCTTTGGTAAAATAATATAGCTTAAAAAAAAAATTGAATACAAATACTCCTGATATCTATTTTCATTAATTTAAATTAAATAATCGATAGTTAAACAAAAATCATATATATAAATGTGGAAGTTTGTTTGTTTGCAACATAATAACGCAAGAATCAACCGATCGATTGCATTCAAATTTTTCAGCTACATTCCTGTTTTTCCAGGGAAGGTTTGAAGCCATAGATCGAGACTCTAGCCTCATTTGAGGTTAAGATATTCATTAAAGAAAAAAAATTAATTTTTTTTATTTCATTATTAACAGAAATATAATGTAGTTAAATTTTTTTCTTTAATAAATAACTGTAAAATATTTATTATTCTTACAACCATGAGGAGCTAGCACATATATATATATATATAAACAAAAATTCATAAAACCAAATAAAAACTTACATAAAAATAAACTACGCTTGCAAAATGTTTTGATATTCCAGTCCAGTTAGTTCAGCAAAATGTGTGTGTGCGCGCGTGCGTGCGTGCGTGCGTGCGTGCGTGTGTGTGTGTGTGTGTGTAACATTAAATTGGTATCTATTCTCTTTATTATTTCTTTATATAGCACCATTTTTTTTATCGCTGGTTAAATGAAGAATTATAATTAAACAATACATACTCCTGTATTTTGACCTTCAGTAGTTTGAATACAGTATCCAACCAAGACATTTTTAATTGCATTGCATTTTTAATTGTACAATGTGTAGATACATCTACTCATTGTACATCTCGAATAGTTGGCTTTTATGAAATACCATAATTTTATTTTTAAGGTATATAAATAACAAATTATTTTTAATGTAATAATGATTTTGCTTTGAAATTCAATAAAATATTGTACTTTAGTCAAACATCTTTATCGAAATTTTTTTTGTTATACTTTCTTTTTCGATAATACTTTAAAAACACGTCTTAAATTATGTTAAATAGATAAACAATAATTTAATTTAACAAATTTGTTACATATTATACTTTCAATGTACAATGATTGTAAATTATAAAAAATATGAATATTTTTTATCCTTTGTCATGAATATGAAATATTTCGTAATTTTTAATCAAAAAATTTTTATCGTATAATACTATCCATCCCAAAATGTATATGTAAATAATGTTAATTGATTTCATGCTGGAGAATTTTTTTTTTATAGTTAATCATTTATTAGGTCAACTGATTACAATATAAGAAATCAATACCGTATAAAAAAATCAATAAATGAAAAATTGAATTAACAGCATTAATACTATTTTTTTAATTTAAAAAGTAACGTTCTTAAAAGACTTTTATAAATATTATAAAATGTAGAAGAAAAAAAAAATGTTACCGTATAAAATGGAAAAAATGAATTTTTTATTATATAACCGATACCTTTGTAGTAAGATAAAACAGCAAAGTTAATTTGCTCGCAATTCACGGCCATGGTGTTTAAATTCCAAAGAGGTGTTCGCTTTGGAAGCGGTAAATCAAATTCTCTTCTCTCTAAATATCTCACGCGTGTTCATGTATTAGAAACCAATGCACGTTATCATTACAACGTGGATTCTCTTAGAATCCAATCATTACTTGCGTATATTAAATTTAATTTCAAATAATTTCTTTAAGTTTATAACTTTTTTGTTAAATTTTTATAGCAGTTTCAGGAAATAAACATAGACAAAGAAAAAAAAAAATATTTTGCTAAATATATAAATTCAGAATATTTAAAACGTGTAATAAATAAAATAAATGTTATCTTTTGAAGATAATATTAGTTTTTTCTTCCGTATAGATAATAATTAGATATTAACGATTGGATTTGAAAATTTCATTTTAATAAAATAAAATTTATTAAAACATGTTTGTTATCCTTCAGCATAGATCTTTATTTATTTTTTTTACTCTTTTTTATCAGAGTTGTTATAACGGCTTACTACAAGTATACAAAATGTTTCTTTTTATTTTTATTGTCACCACTCATATTTGAAATCAGTAATAATATTATTATTTAATGATTTTCTTCGCTAGAGTGAATTTTAAGAGATACTTCTCGCTTCGTGAGCACGCCATTACGTGGATGCAGTATTTTATGGAAGTTGCAAAGCACGTGGAAAACACACACACACACACACACAAACAGAAAGAAAGAGAAATATAAATGCGTATGGTTTTAAAAAATATACAAGGATCACAGCTAACTTGATGAAATTTTTTATTTTTGAATAATGAAACGAAATATATAGTGTTTTGTTTTATGATTACAGAATCTTATTAGAAAAAGGCCTACGTTTTTTATTTTTGATATAGAAAAATTATCAGTAAAGAGACATTTTAGAAAATTATTTTTTAAGTCATACAACTACATTCATTCACTTAATGAATGTATGATTTTTTATATTCATGATATAATTTCTTATTTGACTAATATCTGTACTGAAATATAAACCGTAGATAAAATTTGAAGTTATAAAAAATATTTTATCATAAAAATCATTAAAATAATTATGTACTAAAATATCTGTGTAACGTCCTCTTGAAATTTTCATGGAAATTAGTATCGTAAAAATTTAATAAACAAATATTGTAGCACCTGAATATTAATTAAATGAACGATATTTTGTAGGATTATTTTAACCTTTAATACTCGACAGAATCTTAATTAATAAAAAGATTCTGTATTTTTAATTGAGTGAAATTTCCAACATTTTTGTATAGAATATTGTATGTGTACTGAGATAATGTTTTTTTTATAAAAACAGATAACGGATTTATTGAAAATTGAAGAGGTATTTTTTAGACAGATCCATACAGTTAAATAAAAATGTATGGTTCTTCAAAAAATTCAACAAATATTTTATAATTTTCATTAAAAATTCCAGAAAATTTATATCCGAATTTTCTTTAAAAACCTGTTAGTAACTATTAATTACTAAGTTAGTTAACATTGTAATTGGTGTAAGTTAACTGCATACTTTGAGGATCTAAATAAAAAAGCATAATAGTTCTAAATTATGTGTGGTCTTTATCTGATTGTTATAATTCTATTGTTTCCATATTCTCTCTCTCTCTCTCTCTCT
>JAAAKQ030361470.1:0-19310 GCA_010016005.3 Zanna intricata
TATGATTGCAGTCCTTTGACGGTACTGCAGTATGACTGGTGGCACCATCTTGCTGAATCCACATGCCTCTTAGGCCAACCCATCTCATTTCAGGAATGGAAAATGTTTGTAACATTGTGTTGTATCACTCAGCAACTACCATCCTTACACTTCCTGTTAAGCTGTATGAAAAACATGCATGACTTATTGCTCACAGGATTCAGAGTATAAATATAGCCCACTCTGTATGTCCCTAGTTGTAATTAAATATGATTCCATTTCATTCCATGTAGATAAAAATCCAATATTTTAAATCCCCTTCCCCAAATACTTAAGAAGAATAAGATTTTATCAAACTTCCTTCCCCTTCATGCTTATGTTATTAATGGACAACCTCACAGCAAAATATTGTAAAACCTAGAAAAATATAAAATTGTCAGTTTTACATGATAAAAATTATACAAAACATGTTTATGTTTGATGGCTTTTGGTGACTTCTGAGATCTGCAGGATATATTTCTTTTGTTATACATGTATTTATTAATTTATTTTGACAGCTATATGCTGGCAACGAGCTATAGTTTGGCTTTCTCATTTCTTCATAATGAAAAGTGAATATTCTGACATGTGAAAATACCAGGTCTGAGTGGGATTCAAATGTAGAGTCTCTGAAAAGAAAGAGATGCTACAAACCCTCTGTGGAGCTCAGTGGGGTGGTGTGATATAATAGATATATTATAAGAACATGTTTTACTGTTGAAATTTAAAAATTAATTTTTTAAACATGTTCAAAAATATGATTTTTATTTTAAGTTAGATAACTAAAAGATTTAGACCCAATTTTTATGTACAACTGAAATTCAAATTGTGCTAAAGCATGTTAATTTAGTGGCAAAATGAATGATCAAGTAATTGGGCAGTTCAGATAAGATTGTCCGAAGCTTACAATTTTTATCTCTTTTTGGTAAATTTCTAGTCATTATTGGAAAAAAGGCTTTGAAATTTGAAATGCTTATTTTCAATAAAAATAACTGCAAAAATTATTTCTCTTCAAAAATAAAACATAACTATTACTTCGACAATATAACAAAGAAAATTGAATTTCCTACTTTGTGTAAAAAGATAATAATATATGAAATAGACTATACAGTCTTTAGATTATTGTACCCTTTATTATTATAATTTATAATTAATGTAATAATTTTTTTTTAACTATTAAAGTGATTAATTTAAAGTTAGCGTTTTTTACAAAAACAACTTTTGTTTACAACAGATTTAATAATTTAAATTATAATAAAATGAATCGTTTATTTTTTTATAATATAATCTTGCAGCAGTGAGTTACCAAAGAATAATATGTAATGCAATAATTTATAAAAGTGCAACGTAAAATAAAAACAAGATTAAAAATATGTAATCATTTGCAAAATTCTATAAAATTAAATTAAATAAGTAATTGGAAAAAAGTAATGCAAATTGTTACTAATATCTCATATTCTACTGTTCTTGATCGGTCTAGTTCATTTATCCTTAACTTCAAAACATCCAAAATGTTCATGATAAAATAAGTTTTCTAAATTTAGATCTGTTTGTTATAAAAAGAAATATATTATTAATTTTTGATATGAAGAAAATTATGGTACCATGAATTGTCAAAAGATTGTCTTTTTTGCCCACTATTAATAGTGAAAAATTGATTAACTGATTGATATATTTATTACTGAACAGATATAAGGCATTTAAATTATAATAAACAAGAGTGAAAACAATTTAAGGATCAAAGGTTCCTCTCAATTATCATACATCAGTTTATATTGATAATCAATAAAATACAAAGAGTGCTATGTTTACATTGTTTTTAAAATTACATATAAATAAGATTTTTAATTCACATGATTAATTTGAATTTAAAATACGTTAATTACACTTCTACATTTATTATTTAGATTAACAACATGCATGAAATTAATTTTTAAAAAGGTTTGAAATCACACAAGATATTTGATTCTGTTATATCTGTATTTAATTTTCTGTTTGAAAGTGTACACAATAAATTTAACTATAAATATAAATAATTTAGTGTTTTAATGAATTTATTGCAGTGGTTTGTGAAGCTGGATCATATAAGAAAGTGTTTTACACAGAGAGGAACTGTCTTTGTGTTGGAAGAATTTAGTAAGTTTTCTTGATTTTTAAAAATTTTATTATTTTTTATCTTTTAGTATAATTTTATTAACAAAGGTAAAAATCAGCTTAAAAAATGTGATTTATTGTTCTAGAGAGAAAGTGTCTTAAACACTAATTTAAATAAACCTTTATCAACAATTTTCCACTTCTGTCACCTTTTATCATTTTATCTTTCTAACCATTTCTTTTTTCATTAACTTCATTTTTTTCTTCTTTTTTTTTGTAGTGATAGAAAATTGAAATTTGCCACTTAGCAAATTTAGATAACACATTATGTGTATGCACAATTAACAGTATATCTTCTTACATTCTTTTGGTAGCATTAAAATAAACAAAAATTTTAAAATACTTTGAATTTTATACAATATTGTATGTGTTTATTCAGTTGTTATCTCATTTTAAAGAATTTTGAAAAATTATTATAACTCTAAAAAATACAATAAATGTCATGATTGTTTGTTCCCTATTTTAAAGACTAATGTTTTTATTATTAAATTTGACAACTTAGAACTGCAGTAGATCTAAAAAAAAAAACACCTCTATTAACAAAAGAAATTCGTTAATTGTTTATTCTAATTTGTTTGTTTTTAATTAGATTTATGTTAATCATTTCAAATATAAAATATATTTTTTTGGTTAAAAAAATATAACCAAAAAAAGTCATCTTTGTTGTATTGTTTTCTGACAAGTAAACTTGTTTTGCTGAAAAGTTCTTGTCCTGACCCACTTCCCAAATGATATTTGTAACTTTATCATTTTGCCTAGAAAGAATAATTTGTTTTTTATAAAGAGCCAAATTACAGGATCTTTATGGTATTATATTTTAAGTCTTAATGAAATTACATAAATAGTATCACAGAATACTAAGTGTAAATTTTCAAATTTTGAACACCAGAAATGCTGTTTGATGTGTGGATCATGGATTACAAACATTTTAATCTCATTGACTTGCCTTAAAACATTGTCTTCAGATTCTTTAGTGTTGCAAAATCAGTTTTTGCATAGTATCCTGTAGTTTTTTTTTCTTATAAGGATTTAAATGTCTCGGTATATATTTTACCAATATAACAACCAATAAAATCTACTGGTCTCAATAAAACATTTGATTTAGTTCTACATTTCATTTTGATGATAAAACTTAATAATGTTATCAGATGTACTGCTTAAGATTTACATCTCAGATGAGAGATAGCGTTGCTAATTACAGGATACAATTCTCATTAACAATACAAATATTATTCCTGTTGCCCATATAATGTAAATTTTCTGGGTGTTTTATTTAATGACTTAATACTTTGGTTTACAAAAACGCCCTTATTAGGCCTACTTTGCTATTTTTTAATTAATTACCAAACTGGTTAAAAGATCTTCCCATAAATTTAATTTTAATAAAAATGTTTGTTTTTTTTTCTGAAACAATATCATTCAATTGATGATGTTGAATAAAAATTATTATTATTTTAAATCTTTTGAATTGTGATTTTTTTTTGTAAAATATTTGAAAATAAATTTTTTAAGTAAAAACTGATACATTTTAAATTATAATAATCAGTTAAAATTCCACGCTAAATTATATCCATTTTTCCCTAGTTCTAGAACGGTTTGCCAAACTCTATAAACCTGAAATCCCATTCAGAACATTCCTAAATTTATGGACACCAAGATATTTAATTTCTAAAGTAATAAATAAAATAATTAGATTTAAACTAATTTCTACATACAGTATAAATAATGAATATAAATTTACTGATAAACTGTGTAGTCATAATATTAAAATGGCCTCTTTTAATGTAAATAGTATGCATTCGAACATATCCATTGAGTATTTTGTTATAAATATAGTAAAAAATAATTTTTTAAAATGAATATGCAACGATGACAGATTACCGTTACAAGTTATATAAATCATATTATTTATATTTAGAGCTAAATTTATAAACCAAATTATTATAACCGGTTTTTTTTTATATAAAATGAAAGTCCATGTGATTATTACTTGTTTCATCCAAAATTTTTTATATATTTTTTTTTTAGAGAAATATAGTATCTCTAATGCAAATACCTCCCTCTGTGACTCATGAGATCTTGCTTTGTGATATAAAAATAGGAAGAAAAAGAATTATGGGGTTAGAAGAATTTTGTTATTTGGGAAGTAGAATTACTAAAGATAGACAAAGCAGGAGCAATATAAAATTCCAAATAGTACAGGAGAAATTAGCTTTTAATCAAAAAATAATTTAAATGACAGGAAAATATTTTCGAAAGTATAAATTTGGAATACAGCTTTTTTGTGGAAGTGAGACTTGGATGATCAGAGTACCTGAGAAGAGAAGATTACAAGTTTTTGAAAAGCGGTGCTATAGGAGAATATTAAAAATCAGATGGGTTGATAAAGTGACAAATGAAGAGGTGTTGGCAAATTGATGAAGAAAAAAGCCTTTGGAAAAATATAGTTAAAGAAGAGACAAACTTATAGGCCATATCTTAATGCATCCTGGAATAGTCTCTTTGATATTGGAGGGGAAGGTAGAGCTGCGTCAACAGTCAAATGACTGAAGACAAAAAAAAAAATGCAAATACAAAATCCTTTTATGGGCCCAGATGTAAATGACATATTAATAAAACTAGCATAAAAAGTAACCATTTAACTATTTTAAATAAATTAAATGGAAATGAAAAAATAAAATTTACTGTAGAAAATTATGATAACAGAAATGTTTTTATTTAAAATTAAATATTAATGAAAACAAGGGAATAGTTCCTGGAGTTTTAAAAAAACCAGCACATTATGATAACACTCTCCATAAAAAAATCAAACCATTCTTGATCAAATGCAATAACAAAACAAAATAGGCAAATAATTAAAATAAAACTGTATAAATGATATTTTTATAGATCATAAGTAGAAATATAATTAAAAACAATTCAGAAGAAATAAATACTTCATTAATGATATTTAAAAAAAAGAAAAAAAGAAGACAAAATAGGTAATTTAGGAGATATATTACAAATAAAATATTTATTGCCTATAATATATGTTGATGAAATTGTGATATATATAAAACAATGTATTTTTTAAACAATATATTGATCGTTTAACCAAAAATAAGATTTGTTTGTTTAACAATGCACTTCTCCAATTAAAACACATGGTGTATTGTTTTGTTTCTGGTATATGATCAAATTTTTATTTTAGCTGCTAGTGGCATAGAGTGGACTACACGTGCACCAGAGACTTTATGCAGCTGTTTTTTGAGCACTACCATTTAGCACAAAAAAATTTAACTGACAACTTTATAAAAACTTGTATATTGTGCTGTAAACATTACATTGTTTACATTAACATTTATGATACTTATTTGTGTTTACATTTTGTTTAAAAAAACTATTGTAGAAATAAGTTTTTTGAAATTTTTTATATAAATATAGAAGCACCGTGCTTCTTAATATAAACTATATATATACAATATGTAAATGTATTAATCCTTTTACTTCATTATGTTTCTGTCATCATGGCAAGAGAAATAAAATTAAGTAAAATTACTAATCTTTTTGTCTTTAATGATTATCTGTAAAATACTAAATGTTCTCACAAACATGAGGATACAAATGTGTTAAGAATCCAGGGATGGAGCCGCCTGGCTAGATGGCTGGGCGAGCAAAGCGAGCCCTGACCGGCTAGTGTAGGGTATAAAAAATAAATTCATTATTTATGAATGTACAATTGTAATTATAGAGAATAACCCAGAAATTTTAGAAATAAAGTAAAACTTATTTAATACCAACATATTCACTCCTGTTTTGTTATAAATAAACATGAATATTTAGAAATATCTACTGACAAATACTTATTAATTCATTGTAAAATAGACTGATACCATAACCTGATCTAGATTAGAAAACATTAAGATATATATATATTAGGAATCAGCAGGTAAATTATGACCTCAATGATTTATTTAAATATGGTGCATATGATATTTAGTAGCATGTTTCTCTAAACTCTTTTATTCATTGGTAACTGTTGTGTGTATAAAATAAATCTTATTTAAATATTAGAATTTATTCATCTGTTTATTTATTCTTTTAACTGTACAGAGTACTAATAAATCATTGGTTTTCTTTTATTTCAGATCCTAAAACAAGGCAGGTTATACAAAGGCAGTATAAATCTACCATGGTATGTAAATAATTAAGAAATGTTTATTTATCATTTTACAGTGCATGTTTATATTTTTATATACATGTATGTTCTTAATTTCATTTATGTGTTGTGCTAATGTTTCTGCTTTTATTGTTCTAAATCCATATGGCTTGCCTTAAAATCCTGTTTAAAAAAATGGTTAAAACTTATTTAGTCAAATCTTATTTTTGCTAGTAACATATACTATGTAATATATATATTATTATATTAATGTACACCAATAGTAAAAATACTAATCTTTTCTTTACTTTAACCAATTATTATGAGGTGTATGTTATGTACCTGGGAATGGAGATCTATTTTAATTAAATTTTTTATTATGAAAGCAATATAAAACAACCATTTGAGACTTATCCAAAAATTGAAGTCTTATAAAACTTTGTCTATCTAAAATAAATCAAGGGAATAATTTCAAGGGAGAAATTGATTCATAAATTGTGAAATCATAAACAATTTTTCTTCCTTAAAAAAAATAATGTTGTAATACAAGCATATATATATATTTAGTAATATTCAGTAATATTTTAGAACTGAGGATTACAAATGGTATCACATTTTATGTAAATAAAAAAAAATGAGTTACCACTCTTATGACCTTGAAAATGTCCAAAAGACTTTTTTTTGACATGTGTAATATGCACAAACAATGAAAAAGTGGATGAAGTTAAGGAAAAAATCATGAGTAACTGTTGAATATTATTGTAGTTGCTTAAGAGAATTACATCTTATATTACAAATGAGACCATTTTCACTGATGTTTTTTATGTGGCAACAAAATGTTTTACTAAATTGTTCAATTTTGTCAGAAAATTGCAGCACCAAAAACCTGCTGAGGAAAATTTTAAATGTAGACTCTTATGATCCTTCATCACTCACTGCATCAAAAATTGTGATGAATTAATTGTAATTGTACAGCTTTGTAAAGAATAAAGGTTCAGTCAGCCCAGTGGAAACTCCTTTAAGTAAACCAACTTTAAGTAAACCATCACTTGGTCCCCTCTAGAAGTATTGAATGACTATCGATGGAGTTATACATGATTGGGAATGTGTTGATAAAATAATGTCATAATTACACAATAATCTCTGTATCCATAATAATCCATAACAATAATCTCTATATTCATTAGACATGTCCCTATGTGACTATTCCTTTTCTTGAGAATAATAAAACCCTTGAAGGATTAGGTTTTCATGTTTAAGACATTAAACAAAAATCACTGTGAAAACTGCAAGCTGTTCTTGATTGTTAGTTGCATAAATGTTCTGGAAAGATCATCTGAAATGTTCTGGAACAAAAATGTTGACACAAATGTCTTTTGACTATTTTGAAAAAGATAATATAAGCTTAGAATAAAGCCATATGAAGGGCGATAAAAAAAAAATAAGAATTTTTATTAAAAAGGATTTATTTATTCTTCTATATTAATAATGTTCCCTGCAAAGTAGTCCCCCAGAGATGCAACACAACTATCTCAATATTTCTTCCATGCCTCAAAACATTTTTGTTGGAAAACTTTTTTTTTTATCAAGTTATTATGACATAATTTTTTTTTTTTCTTTATCCCATCTTTTGCCACAAATTATTGTCCTTTAATATTCTTAAAATGATGGGGAACAAGAAAAGGTTACAGGGTGCCATGTCTGGAGGCTGCAGTAACAATATGTTGCTATTCTTGGCTAAATTATAATGAATTAATATTGAAGTGTGATCTGGAGCGTTATTGTAGAACAGAATTCAAAAATTGTTTTCACAAATTTTTGGTCATTTTCTTCAGATAACTATATGTAAAAACAAAAAAACTGCTAATTAATATTGTTTGTTAACTGTATAACCTTGTGGTAAAAATTCATAATGGATCACAATGTCGAAATCGTAGAGAACCTTAACATTGTATTAAATATGGTATGCTGTTTTGTCTTGGTTCTTCACAAAGCTTTCATTGGGAAGATTGGACCTTAGTTTCAATAACATAACCGTACACCCACATTTGATATGGGGCATACACCTGATATGGCATGTTTGAGTCATCAGCAATGTCAGTTAACAATTGTTATACAATGTTGTTTTTGTTAAAAACTCTACAATTTTGGAACAAAATTTTACTCCTTTTCATTTCATACCCAATATGTCAGTCAAAATTGTTTCACACCAGTCATGAAAGAATCCCAATCCCACCTCTTCAGCAACTTTTCTAAAGTAATTGAATGATTATTTATCATGGTTTCTTTATTTTGTTGGTATTTTCATTGGTTGTTGATATATTCGGATATCTAACTCATTTGTTATCTTCACAGCTTTTTTAAAACCATTTGTACCACCATGAACCTTGGTGTGAATACAACATCGTCACCAAAAGCCTCTTAACATTTTATCCATCATTTTTAAGAAAAATAAATCGCCTAATAATAAAATATGTTTTGATTAGTCGGCTGCCAAACTTGAAATATATTTTTAATGGCTAAAAGTACTGATATATACAATAAATAGTTCTGCCACTCTGTGGAAAAAGTTGAACTCAGTTGAAAAGAATACCAGGCAGAATTAAAAATTCTTGTATATTTTGATCATGCCTCATATGTTTCCAAATAAGCAAGAATTACCCAAACTTGTTTTATCAAATACATGTTTTAAATGTTGATTTTCATCTTGTCATCCAACTTAATTTTTGTTATTGTAAAAACAAAATTGCAATAAAAAAGTTAGTAGTTAAAAACATGAACTTTTTAAACTTTCTTAGTTTGGTGAGATGGCTTTAAAATTGTATTTTAAATACAGATATCTCTTTTTCCCGTATTAAATATATCTAATGAATTAATGTAATTTATTCAGAATGTTTGATTCAAATACTGAATTTTCCCATTATTAATGTTGTAGTAGTAGTTTTTTTTTTGTTAAAATAGTTTTTATATATGATGTAGAGTACTAATTGTAAATTGTAATTAACTTCTCAAAATACACGGTAAGTAAATCAGGATACGAAACAGGTCAAAGGCAGTTCTACCTTATAATTACTCAGTGTTGTAGTGCTATGTTGCATGTTTGTTATAGGGACCTCAACTCGTCTCTCAGATCCACAGAATCATTTCGATTAAATATGCAAAGGAGCTGTCATCACCTACTGCTGAAATACAAAATGAATCTTGATGGTTCTTCATGTACTTGCTGTTGCATGCTTCATCAGGTTTTATTTATTTTTAATTTTTTTTTTTTTTTTAATAATTATTTTTTTATTTTAGTATTTATGCCTGAGACTGTAATATTTATTTAGATCATAAATTCTACTGCATGTCTGATCTCTTAGCAGAATCATTCTAATTGAAAATTTTAATAGAAATTGCTGAAATTTCAGTTTAGATATAAAACTTATTACAATTTTATTTAGAGTTGCTTTATTTGTCATGAAACATTTTAATTTGCTTAGCCTTAAAAAGGAAGCACCAATTGTATTTCTTAGTAGTTATATTTTCAGCATATTATATTTATGAGTGATTGTCATAAAGCATTCTAACATAGTCAAAAAAAAAAGTAATTCTTTATTTACAGTTGTAATTTTTATTTATTTTCACAAGTTCATGATTCTAGTTTTTCTGTTTTATTTTGAATGCTCTTCAGAAGTAACTTTCTTAAAGCCCATCTAATACTCCCTGGTGATTCTTTTAATTTCTTCCATGGTGTCAAAGTATTACACTTATATTTTTATCTTTATCTTTGAATTCAAGGCAAAATCTCAAAAAACTAAATCTGGAGAGCAAGGTATAATATCCTTCACAGAAAGCATACTTTTATGTTATCCACCAAAAAGAGAGCCATATTCATGACTAAGTCCATCACTAATTAAATTCATATTGTAGAAATAGTGGATTGTTTATTGATAATCCTACAAGAAGTTGTTAAGATTTTTTTTATTTTGTAGGGAATATATGGCATACAAGCGAAATATTAAAAAAAAAAGTCAATATTCTTTCTTTTTTTTTTAGTGCTTTATTAGTTTAATACTACTTAAAATTCTAGTTTTCTTTTGAGTACAGTTATTTTTTGACTCTATACACTTGTCCCAAAGTCTTTCCTACTGATACAGACATTTCAATGACAGTCTTCTCAATGTTGATATAGTTCAAGACACAAAGTCTTTTCTTTTTAACTTTCTTAACATTAGCAAAAAGATTTTGCTTTTACTTGGAATTTCAGAAAAAGAAAGAAAAACTGTAAAAAATATTTTATTTGAAAAACCAATATGATCTATAAACCCAATCATAAAATCATCACTAATATGATTTATTATAAAATACAATATTAATTTGAACCTGAATTTTATCTTTCAGGTCAAATTTCTTCCTTAGTTTGTTGAATAAAGCAATTTTTTATCAGCTTACTTTGTTCTGGATCTAAAGTGTAGGGCTAAGTGTTATGTTATGATTCCCAATCACATTTTTAGAAAGAAACCATCAGTAATTCTGAAGTTATTTCCTCAAATTAGGACCAACATTCAACCTATTGATTTTTTATAATAACAAACAAGTAACAAATTTTGAAGAAACATGCTTCATTTCCTAATATACTACTGTTGACATATTTAAGGCAAAACAATCATCTTCGTAATTATTAAACCACTAATACACTCATCTACACTGAGTGTATTGAAAACTTTATCAAATATTTCATAATTTCAGCTGGTTTAGTTTGCATATTAAATTCAATTTCCAGTCACTTCTGTTCTTATGTAATCTTCTGTACTAGTAGTTATCTTCAGCTAATATGTGAAAAAAATCCCTGATATGCAATTCCTAGTCACTTCATCATATGTGATCATCAAAAGCTACAACATTTTCATTGCCTCAATTCTAGATTGCAGGTAGCCATCAAGGGGTCTTAGGACATCTCCAACAGATGGTTATAAAACATTTGCATAGTCCCATGGCAGAATGATAATAATAAATGCCTCTGACATAGAAATAAAGAATTATTAGGATACTTCTGTATTTATTCATCAAATATAATTTCATGATTGCAGGTTTAGGCTCATAGATAACGTAGGTATATTAAATAATTATTATTATAGATTGTGTTGAATGAGTGCTTGAACTTAAAATATTTGAAATCTTAAATGAATTAAAAATTATTACAGCATTACATCAGGCATGATTACAATTGTTCTTTGCTTATGCTCGCTTTCTTTTTGTCAGTCAAGAAGTATTTGTAATTTTTTTTTTTTTTGTTATTTCTTTGTTCTTTTTTAATTTATTTTATTGTTATTTCATAAATTTTGTGTGGAGTGTATTTAATTGTTTCAATTATTAAGTTTTTTTTATAAATCATGTAATTGCTACTGGTTAATTATATTGTATTAATTTTCATTTATTTATTAAAATAAACTATGTTTTTATTTACTTTAGCCTATATTTATGTATTAAATAATCTTGTAGTTAAGAAATTGTTTGCTAACCAAAAAAGGAATTGAAGTATCAGCTGATGTAATCAGTACTTTTGGTGAATGATGTTTGTATACAAAAAAAAATTTTTAATTAATATAAACATTACATTTTAAAATTTAGTTATGTTTACTTATTTAAGTTTTGGTGTTTTCTGATTAGATCAGATGTCTTTTTTTTTTCTTTTTTTTTTTTAGTAATTTTAAACAATTCTAATACACAAAACTACACCCACTGGGTTAGTTTAGTGGTTAACACGACATTGCAAATCAGCTGATTTCGAAGTCGAGAGTTCTAAGGTTCAAATCCTAGTAAAGATACAAATTTTTATATGGATTTTAATACTAGATCGTGGATACCATTGTTCTTTGGTGGTTGGGTTTCAATTAACCGCACTTCTCAGGAGTGGTTGACCTGAGATTATACAAGACTATACTTCATTCTCATTCATACATACATCCTCATTCATCCTCTGAAGTAATACCTTAAGGATAGTTCCGGAGGCTAAACAGATAAAAAAGAGAATAGACAAAACTAAAGAAATATGATAGCATAGTTCAAGTAGCCCACCAGGCTGGTCTAGGAGTTAACGCAACATCGCAAATCAGCTGATTTTGAAGTCGAGAGTTCTAAGGATCAAATCCTAGTAAAAGGTAGTTATTTTTATACGGATTTGAATACTAGATCGTAGATACCGGTGTTCTTTGTTGGTTGGGTTTATTTGAAACCCAACCACCCTCAGGAGAGTGTTGGTCGAACTGAGATTATACAAGACTACACTTCATTCACATTCATACATATCATCCTCATTCATCCTCTGAAGTAATATCTTACGGTAGTTCCGGAAGCTAAAACAGAAAAAGAGAGCATAATTCAAGTAAGTTCAATTTCTGTGAATCTACGTTTAAGTTCACAGAAATGACAATATTGTAAATCCTAACTTCTAATGTCTTAGCATTAAATTTTTATTTTGCAAATGACCTTTTATTGACAACTAAATACATGTATATTTATAATATGAAGGAGATAAATATTATATATATATATATAAGATAATAGTATTGATTATTTTATGCAAGAGTGAGATAGTTCTATAAAGAATGGTACAGTTACTTTCACTGCATGTACATGATGCAAGAGGTTTGTTCAGAAAATAACCACTTTATTTTTTTTTTTTTTATCTTTATTATGAATTTTACAGATTATTGGTCCTTGTCCCCTTCAAAGTACTGCCCGCTCCTATTCACACACTTCCCAGGAGTGTTTCGTCCTTGCAAAGCATTCGTGGATAGTTTCATTTGAAATGGCCTTTAAAGTCTGTGACAGGTTATTTAAAGTCCAAATTTTCTTTAATCTCATCAAAAGAGTCTTAAAATGTAGTCCTTTTATCATTGATTTTAATTTCAGAAATAAGAAAAGATTGCAAGGACCCAGAACTGATGAGTAGAGTGGCTGAGGGCATACAGCCATCTGATTTTTGGCACAAAACTGACGAATTGACAAAGCTGAGCGTGCGAGCGCATTGTTGTTGTGGAAGGAACCATGAATTGTGTTGCCACAACTCTGGTCTCTTTTTACTGATTTTTTCACATAACCATTGTAAGACACCTTGAGAGTACACACAGTTCACTGTTTCACCTTGAGACAAAAATTCAAAATGCCAATTCCATTAATATCAAAAAAACAGAGATCATCACTTTTGACAGTAGATCAAGACTGACGTGCTTTCTTGGGTGTGGAGATCCTTTCCCAATCCATTGTTATGACTGAACTTTGTCCCAATGTTGTGGCTGTAAACTTAGCTTTTATCTCCCTTTATAATCCTTTGCGTGAATGTTTTTCATTGTCATTGGGTTGATCAGGAAGTTGCTGACAAATGTCCCTCGATGTTCTTTCTGCTGTTTGGTCATCAAACAAGGAACAACTTTGCTGCAACACAATGCAGGTTCAATTTTTCAGTCAAAATGTCACGGCATGATCCAGTTGAGATGCTATCCTCTTCTGCAAGGTCTCTAACAGTCAGATTTGCACATACCAGATCACTGAATTACTGAACATGGATGTCAACAGTTTAAGTCGAAGGCCTTCCTGATTGAGGGTCATTTTCAATTCACTGACGACCACTTTTAAATTGTGAAAACCATGTGTAACATTGCATACTACATCTCCATAAGTTTGTTTCAAAATTTGAAATGTTTTTGGGAAAGTTTTCCCCAGTTTCACACAAACGTTTTTGTTGTATCATTGCTCCTGAAAATTGCACATTACAAAAATCTGTACAAACAGATTTTGTTGCACTTGAACACTTAAACGTGTTGTACTGAAATAAAAATAACATCAAAACTAAACGAAATAACAATCTAAGAAATGTGGTTACAGAGCAGGTTATGCAAACGCATTGCTTCCAATTGTTTGTCACTGAATATTTCCATAGACACATAATTAAAAATGTTCAGTTATTTTCTGAACAGACTTCATAGTTATGTACTTAGTTATTTTTAGATTATATACACAAAAAACTATCTTAGGTAGTTGGCTTATTTTAAAGAAATGACTGAAAATAGTAATCAGTAAAATAACTTACTGTAAATTTTATTCTGTGCAAGAATGAAAGATAAAGATTTTCATACATGTGATGGTGGAAAATTTTCCATGCATATTTGAAGTTTTTCTTAATTAATTTTAAATGTCGCTGACTGCTGCAGTCATTAACCACTAATCATATATATGAACACCACACATTGAATTTCAGACATAGTGTTATGCAATTTTCCTGATTCTAATCAATATTGAACATTACTTTGACTACAGACATCCTACTGTTACTTTAAAAATATTTATTTTTATTAACAAAAACAATTATCAATAAAATTAAAAATTCAAATATGGTAAATGACTTATAAAACAAACTATTTCATACAGTAAATTACGATATACTTTTAATCAAGTTACACATATATATATTACATATATACTTATTACATTAATAGATTTTTTGATTGTACACATTTTTTTTATATTATTTCTGTTAAATCTGGAATAAATATTAATGTATTTATAAGTAAGAGAAACTCGATATAAAAAACATACTACAAAAAGAAAAAAATTTTTAAAGTTATTTAAATGTAAAATTGAGAAACTCCTCCATTAAGCTTTAGTTAAAGGTACTTTTTTTTAAAGCCATTGCTGGTAAATGTTGAATTTGGAGAAGTAACATTTTGAAAAATTTGCCACTTTTGTGAATCAGATGCTTTCTATTTTATTTATTGTATAAAAAATCATGGTGAATAGTAGTTTTATTTATTGTATTATAAATTTATATTTTTATATTTATTTTATTTTATCGTATATCATAGTTCAGTTTGAGGATGACTTTATTGGAATAAATTATATTTATGAGGTTGTAGAAAATATACATTTTTACAAGTTACTTTGCTGATATCCTCTTTTAAAGCACAAACACCTTGCTAATATGTAATATGTTTACGTAAAAATGCAGAATTTATGTGAGATCATTTTAAATACAAATTTAGTGCTCTACATGTGCGGTGGTCTCCCAGATGTATATTTGAAAATATCCTAAAGACCACTCTATCATTGTGTTTTGACCAGGATTTATTTATGTTTATCCACAGACCCTATTTTATTCTGCAGAATTCATTTTGGGTCCCAACATTTTAATTTTGAGATATTTAGTTTCTGGGGAGGAATTAAATAACATCGTTTGGATTTCACCATTAATATTAAGTTATAGATCATCTATTAAAATTTTCACCCAAACTTAACATCATTTCTGCATTTTCTTTCTTTACATTGAACAAGTTATTCCCCAAACAATTTCAGGATTTCATTAACATAGCAGAAAATGTTATTATTATCTTATTACTTTGTTAATTTTCTTTTATATCATTTATTTAAAAAGTAAATAAATGAAAAGCTGGGGCAGTTCTTTGTGGCAAGCTGGGCTCTATAATTGCCCTAAAACAGTAAAAAAAAAAAAATCACTATCAAACACAAAATGAACAATTATGAAATATTTTTATTAAAAGATAATATTTCTATATATTGCCGATTTTTTTTTTTGTCAACCTCCGGAACCACCGTTAGGTATTATTTTCAGAGGATGAGAAGAATGATTGTGTGAATGATTGCATAAAAAGATAGAAATAAGTTTTGTAAATTTTCGTTGAGGGTCCCCGAAGTTCTTATATCATCCTTTGTAAGAATCAAGAAGCAATCTACAACCTTTTTCTAACCATTAGCACAAGGGCTCTTTCCCAATGGCTATTAGATCGTGCATTAATAAATCATTGTGATAGTTGTAGATCACCCCTTTTTGAACCCATGCTGAAATTTTCTTAATACGTTATTGTTATCTAAAAATGGCATTAATTTATTCTAAATAATATTTTTAGATAATAGATGAAATTAGGAAAGTTTTGGTCTGTAATTCGATTTAATATATGGATCATCCTTTTAAGTAGTCAGTTTAAGACATTGAAAATATACATTCACTTTCTATAAGATTAATCCATATCTTATAATAAATCCTTCAATAAGGATTTTTAAGGAAATATATCATTTTATATTTTTCATAATTTTACCCAGGCTCCAGAAAAAAAATCTGTCAAATCAAAATTTACTTTGTTTCATTTTAATAAAATGTTGTTCCCCCCATAACAAACCTTCTTTCTAGTGCCATTTTTTTTCAAGCATAATTTAGATCCTTTTCTAATATTTAAAAAAATTGGATTTGCCTCAGCCTAAATTTTGTTTTATTGTAATTAAAAAAGTTATTAAAATATTTATTCTATTTATATAAAATAAAAAAAAGACAGATACATTATTGATCACCATTAACTTATCTCCACTTATACAGATCACGATAGTTGCAAATTTTACCTAAACTGCTAACTATACAAGTACAATATTGAAACAGAAAAAACTAGCTCTTCACAAATTGTTACTGAGCTGCTTAATGATTTTGACCATTTCAATGTTAGCTAGTCTTAGTAATTTGTCATTTACCATTAAGTTTTATCACTTTAGAAGATATTAGTATTTTGTGTATATCATTTTAAAATAAGCAATCAAATTTAAAATTGTCTCAGCATAAAGTGAGGTCTGTTAATTTCTTAATGCAAAGAAAATGGATCCGAGTTTAAGTGGGATCTGTCAACAGATTAAAAATGTTTACAGTGATAATACAAATTAATTAGCCATATAATAAAGTACAATAAAAAAATAATACAGGGAGGAAGAACATTCATGATGTAAACATATTGGATATCCAGTGGTTAGTTATTACAGACGATTTGTTGTATCATTTTACTAAATTCTTTAGGCAGGTGCTAAGGCATCGCATGCTTGATAATAACCATGAAATAGTGAACTGGGTTTCACAGACATCTATCAGTGAACAAAAAGCAAAGCATTTGAATACTGAGCCGTTAAAGAAAAAAAAAGGGATGAGATGAATTTCTTTACACATTTTTTCTGTTAAAGTTTCCTATGCTATGCTTTGGTAGCAAATCACCCTTGTTTGTCATCTAAACTCTACAAATTTAAGCAGATTGTCTTGACTCACAAAGTCATATTGATATCGTCTGGGATTGCAAAGGTAGTTGAATTTATTGTAAAAGAAAGAAGACATAATAAATGCTGAAGCATATTTTGAAATGATAATAGAGTTATAATGATAATAGTGATATTGAAATGATAATAGTGATAGATACGCAGCACCATCTTAATACAATGAATAATATGATTGATAATGAATCATAGGCTGTGCAAATAAAGCTCCAGAATACTTCAAAGTACTGATAGATTAATCTTTGTATCCTTGTATGAGAGAATTAAAAAATATTTAATCATGCTAATGTTTATTATTAGCTAATCATTATAATCTCCAGTTAAATTTGCAATAAGAAAAATAGACTTGATCCTTAATAATACAAGTTTAATTAAATTTTGTTTCTTTTTGTAAATAAAAATCTATAAGTGTGACATTTACAGTTTCATTTAATTATTTTAATAAAAAATAACTATAAATCAGTTCTAAAAATGGAATTAAAGTAAATTAAACACCTTTCTCTACATATATTTTTCTTTTTTCATTTATCTATTTTAGTTTTACCGTAATTTGTATATTTTTGTTTAAACTTTTATATTACTTTATTATTTTTTTTTTAATATATGTATGTTTTTAAAATATTTATCAAAAATAAATGTATAAAAAAATTAAATTAAATTAAAATTTAAAATATAAGACTGTATATGTGCCCTGGTTAATAATATTGAAATTCAAGATGGCTGGTAATCATTACATCATTATTACTTGCATGTCTCAGTTGACTAAAGTTTTAAATTACCCACCTTATAGCCTGGATTTGGCTCCTAGCAATTTCCATCTTTTAAAACTGTAAAACTTACTTGGAGGATACATTTTGTAATTGAAGTAGAGCTGAAGGAAGTCATTACATTTTTTGTATATACTGGCAACAAATAAGTTAAGTGGTCTTAAATGTCACGAAAGTTTATTGTTTATGTTCTTATTGTAATGGCCACTTTTTTTATTGTATTTAAGAGGATACGTACTTTCTGTACCCTCTTTCTCTCCCTTTCTAACCCTTTTAACAATAGCTGCAACAATACTGCTATGTAACTTCACTTGTTAAATATAGTTGATATTCTACTCATGAGTAATGCAAACTCATTATTAATATAACTGCCAAAGTCATTTAAATTGAGCAGTCACTTCACATTTGAGGATCTTTTAATATTTTCATAAATCACAACAACAATTTGATTGTTTTAAAAGATTAACTGAGTAGAGACATAATTTCAGTTGTTCTTGAGTAATTGTAGATCAGATCTGCATAAAATGATTTTCATACCAAAAATTTTATTGACTGATTAAATTAATTGGTTACTTAAATTATTTATAGAATTACTTAAACGGACGGATCTACGACGTCTGTTAATAAACAGCCAAAAATCTTGCAATTTAGACAATATGGAAGCAGTAATTCAAGTTCTTCTAATAAGCAGGGACACTCGTCTCCATTTTGTCAGGCTGAAAAGGAGAGATATTGAGGATGTTATTTTCACTCACAATAAAAAAACCTGTTCCTGCTATGAAGTTACATTACATGTTAATGTGCTGAACTAAATGAATAAATTTTAAAATATATTGTTATTTTAACTACCTGCTTGCTTTTACTAGTATCTATTTAGGATGAGCTCTTCTCGGCTATCTGTAGTGTTTAATTTTCATTGAAGATGTAAATTCTGATTTAAATTAATATCAATACAGAACTAAAAGTCTGAAAATAATTTAATAATATAATATTATTATTATTATTATATTATTTTTAGTATCAAATACAGAATTAAAGTTTGAAAACATTCTGAGCAAAAAAAATTATTTTCAGATAAATTTTTGGTTGTTTTTACCTTCTTGTATTAAATAAAATAATTATTTCCTATATAATTGCTTTATATATATATA
>JAAAKQ030361581.1:11648-25824 GCA_010016005.3 Zanna intricata
TTACTGTATGTCTTCATTACTGATATTACGAATTTTTATTGTTATTTTTCTTAATTTAATTTTTTAGTATCTACGTTTTTAAGTTAGTCATTCGACATAAAATCTTTGATACAGTATTAATTACTGCTATTTTTATTATTATTTAATACCGTAGACCTTAATATTTTTTTTTTAATTTGTAATTAATTTTTTTGTTTTTAAATAACAAAATTAATTATTTTGTCGCTCTTCAAATAATTTAATTTAATTAGAAAGGGAAGTATTATATTACTGCTGCAGTTTATTATATTGTATTCAATTAATGGATTAGTATATACATATATATTCACTGTTATACAGAACTTATTATTTTAGGAAAAAAAAAAATTCCGAAACAATCACTTAAATTTCCACATATAAGTACAGGAACCTCATTTAATAGATCAGCGTTTCTCAATCTGAGGGTCGCGGTAATATAAAATGAGGTTCGCGAACAATTTTTACGTAAACAACAATAATGAAATCATTTTATGAGAAAAAAAAAATTTGTTAAAACATTTTACTTGAAAAATTATTTATGTGTACTTGTTATATAAGTACACATATATTAATGAGATGGCTGCGATTTTTTTTTAATTTAAGTTTTTCCATACGTAGATCTATGTTAAAAACACAAAAGAAAAATTGTTTTCAAATGATAAAAGATTCTTCAAAAAAGAAAAAGAAAACAGAGGAATTTCTGTTGTCGGTTTTTTATTTAGTTTTTAGCACAACCATAGACGAAAAAACCTTTTCACAGCGATATGATGTGGCGAAAGAGATTAATATTTTTAATACTTTTGTAACTAAATTTCCATATTCACTTTGACGAGCAAGCCAAAACCTATCTAAATCTTCAGATGCGATTTGTAGTTGTAACATTTAAAGGCAGAAATTTCGATGAGCCGATCGAAAAAAAATTCGATCCGACTTCGTTGAGATTTACGATCTCTTTCATGAAATCGTGTATCTCAACCGGTAACTTAGCAGATACATTTTCATTTAATCCATTCAGTACCCATCTCTTCGGGAAATCATTTTTATCTTCCAGGAAATACTCCGCCAACTAAATTTTTATCTCACGCAAATGTGCCTTCATACTATCCAAACTGGTGAATAATAGTGCCCTTCTTCCAAATTTTTTTCAATATATTTGGAAGTGAATGGTAACATAAAAATTTTTGCTTTAAAGGCGAATAAGATATCAAGCTTCTTAAAGAAAGCAAGAACTTTTTTCTGTTATTAATTATTTTTTTTTTATCACGTCTTTTAAATTCACATTCAAGTCGTTTAAATGCAAAAATACATTAACTAATTAAGCCAACAGCAACATATACTCGTTATTCTGAAAAAAATAATTGAGAATGACATTTGTTTATCTTGAAAAAATTTTATTAATTCATCTCCCGATTCCAATAGCCGTGTTAAACTTTCCTCCATCATAACCGTCTGACTTCCCTGTGGAATAGAAGAGATTTTTTCTTTTTTTCGATTTCATCGCATGTCAGCTAGCAACCTATTCTGTAATGGTCGAATTTTAATAAAATTAACCATTTTTACAGCTTTACAAAGAATTTGTTTGAGATTTTCCTGTTTATATTTTGTGGCAAGGGCACGCCTGTGAAAGAGGTTGTGCGACCATTCTACGCTTGGTATAAGATGATTTTATAATTTTATCAGAAATCCACTGTTCTTTCCTGTTGTCGCCTTTGCAATATATACTGCATTCGTCAATACATACTGCAATACATTTTGTGCAATCTGTGTTAAGAGTTTTTAGTAGTTTCATGAAAATACATCAAAAAGCCATTGTCCTTTTGCATGACCAGTTATTGATTTGCAAAACAACATATTTTCTTTGTTTGATCTGTCCGTATCGCATTCATATCTCATAAAACATAAAACCTAACAAATGTTTGCCACATCTATTGATTCGTCACTCACTTGCTGAATTATCTGATCGCAACATTTGCAGCCATGACATCGATTCATCTTGGTGTTGTGTCGTTAGAAAGCGGAATTTTTTTTAGTTTTTTTCTTCTCCAACGCCTATTAAGACACTGATCATATCAATTACAGTTGGCAGTATGAGGTTTTTCTTCGATTTTATGGGGTTTAAACATTTTTAACTTCTCTTAATGCTACGAGATAAGATGCTTATAGTGTACTTTTATCATTATGGCTTGATTTGCAAATAGAAGTTTGCTGATTTCTCAAAGTATGTAATTCTCTTTTGAGAAATTACAAGCGTTTGCTTTTATGATCGGAATGTCTAGTTTCCAAGTGTCAGGTTAATTTTGATAGCTTCATTGGATAGTACTTGAAAACAAAAAACGTCCGTGGCTTTCCAGCCAATGAGGTAAAATCAGAATTTAAATAACAACATCATCATTTAGTACAGTTTTGTCTTTTACCAGTCGATTCACTGGATGTAAATAGTTCAGTTTGTTTTTTCACAAATTTATCCATTTTGCATAAGAATCTAATTGAAAAAAAAACTCATTAATTGTTATTTTCAATGAAACTACTTATAAAAACTTAAATAAAGGCACCAACCAGATGCATGTTTCCAAATTATCCTGCATCTGTAAAAAAAAAACAAAATCTTGTTTAGAGAGAAAAATTAATTTATATTCTCAATTTAATCTAAAGAAACGTTAGGTTTATTCGGTGTTCGCATGAGCTTAATTTCTTGTAGCAAGAATTAGAAATAAAACTACGGAAAAGGTACGTAACTAATCTGGTTTACATCCACACAGCGAAAATAATAGAGGATATATTTCTCCCACTTTTATTTGTATGTCTGGAATATAGTCGCTGTTCTCTTATTTTTCAAAGTTAACATTTATTAAAAAATTGCATGTGTAATAAATAAAATTACATTACCCCATATTTAAAACAGCTCGCATTAGAGCTTTCTCTCAAAGACAGGGTATTTGTTCGTTCCGTATTTCAGTACGATTTTTTATATAAATGTACGTATTTAAAGTTAGCATTGTGAATTGAGATGGCCTTTTTCTCAGGATATGATTACTTAATGCCTCAGCTTTGGAGGAATAGTCAATATCAGATGAAAAAAACGTGAATCAGAGCATTCTTCTTAGATTTCATGAAGGAAAATACTAAAATTCACCTCCTCACGGTAATGAGGGGACAACGATTGTATATATTAAAGAAGTATATATTATTGATCGTTATATACAAGCGGTTAAAAGTGAAGGGACCGAACAGCTCCCCGGATAAGAAGCTCCGCTCCTACAAGTGCCATCGACTTTTTCGGAGGGCGAATAAACTGTAGGGGTTGGGCATTCTATTGCCCTGGGGTGAGAAATCGCCTCCAAAGGCGGAAGAGACTTCTACAGAAGTCGGAAGTCAGCGGCATTAGGATATAGAAGGAAACGGAATATCACTGCATTACTTTTCCATAGTAAGGCACTTTAATATCTTCTTTTGTTAATTATTCCGGAAGTAAAATGACTTTCCATTCGGAGCTCCGATGATAAAGCAGAATGAGTAAAGAAAATCATGGATAGAAACAGATGGCGACAACAGTCTTGCTTGGGACATGCCAATAGGCAGAATACCACATGTCGATGATACTTTATATTGCGCTCTTCGTCTGTGATATAATGACATTTTATAAGTGCAGTATATTTCTTTCGTTCTTAATGCTTTATTCTGTTTTTGTTGCGTGTGTTAATTAAATTGTTATTTTGATCAGTCCCGTTAATTTATTTTAAATTATGCTGCGAAATATAAATACCTCAACACCTACTTTTTGTGTATGCCTGTTGGCGGATTATTGTTATAGAGGCTGGTATCGTGAACTATTTAGGCGACGAAACTGCAGTAACGTACGCATTATGCATTTTACTAGACTTCTGAGTCTGCATTGTTTAATAAATAACGCCCTACATTTACTTTGCATTTGAAACTAGTTTACATCCATGCCATTCAAAATTATTTAGTATTATAACTGTAGTAAAAAAAAAAAAAGGTTTGTAATAAAACCTCTGTTTATTTTATTTGTATTTAGACTTGTTTTCTCATAGGTTTATTCTAGTAAACGACTTTTAAAATTTAAAGATAAATGAATATAACAATTCCAGTAAATTATATGAACGTTTATTTTTTTAATGTTAAGTATGTAAATGAAAATGTTATTTATTTCTGTATGTATTTATTTACTCTCAATAGTTATGTAACGTAATTGAGAATCACGTTTTTTAATGGTTTTTTTTTTTTTGCTTCCAGTTTTCCTTTTATTCTTACTTGTACATTATTTTACTATGACCCCTTTCTATTGTTTTGTATGTTGGTGTTGCTTGTTTTGTATTATATTGTATTATGTATGCATGAGGGTTTAGTCAAACCGCACTGCCGGCCAATTAACTGTTTGTAATTGACTTCCTCACAACCTAACCTGCTTGCATACCTTCCTCCATATCGGTCTAACTTCCTATCCCCCTTTACTTGCTATATAAATTCGTTAGATACATTATGCTTGCTTATACTTAGAATTTTAAACATGCGTGCGCGCACAACATTGTGATAGGAAAGTAAAGAGTAACGAGTTACTGTAGCAGTATCTTAGCTCGTTTCAGTATTTCGAAATTGGATTTATTTCTTAATTTCATTTGTGATAATAAAACAAGTAAATGATCAATTTCTTCCGTATTTCTGATAAAAAGTTACAATTCCGGTAATTTATTGAACAGACATTTTTTAATTTAGTGTTTTTTGCCATCTTGAATATGAAGTCCTCGTTTCTTGTTAATTTTCATTACTCTTTTAGATATATACTAAATTCTGCATTCATAATTATCTCTTTGTCTTTCCGTTCAGGGATATACCTGGTCGACTAACTTGTAATCTCTTTTTTTCTGTTGTATTGATGTCATTATTTTACACTTTACTGGGTTTTCTTTTCTGCATTGAAAATCTATCGATTTTAATTTTTTAAAGTGCATAAATTTCACTTTATTATTTTTACTTTTTTTCAGATTCTGATTTGGTATAGATTCCTTTGGTTCTGTAATTTCTAACTAAAGATTCTACTTCCCTTTGCACTTGGTCCCCAGATCCATACATCTAATGGTAACTTACTCATTTTTTCTTTAAATTAAACTATTACTAAACATTTCTAGTATTTCACGTTCGGGATTCGAAGAATATCACGCGATTCTTATATTCTTCTTTATGACGTTTGTATATAAAACTAACTTTACCTTAATATTTGACCGAAACATCGTCATTATATTGTACAAAAAATAAAAAGACCTTAAAAATATTCCTTGGAATGTGAAGGCGTTATTTTTTTGTTGTTTTCAAAGCTTGGATATGATAAGCTATTTTCTTGTTCGATCTGGATACCGACCATCATTCAGTCGGCCACCTAAAGTACAGTAGTATTGCTAAGACTGCTACTCTCTTTGAAGATTCATTTACTAACATGGGCTCTACTTCGATACCCATGTACTTACTCTCTTCTACTTCTTTAAGGTTTCCTGCCCTGTTACCGTTACTAGAATCATTTTCATTTCTAAACGGGGTATTAAAAAACTGAAATGTTAATTACACTCCTTATTTACTGTAACCATATTACTTTATCGACAAATATTGTTATTAGATTTTTAAACCTTTGCTACTTAGTTAAATCATTTGATTAAATGACGATAATAACGCCGATGTGTTTTCAGCCCAGAAAAAACAAAAAAAAAAGCAACGTATTTATGAATAATATATTTGTTTTTGCAGACAAAATTCTCTTGTAATTTTCGCGTTAGATGTGGTGACTTTTCTAATATATTCATGTTCTGTAAAATATTAATAATAAATATCGTTATTATAGCATATAATAATAATAATACTTGGTTTTATATGTAATTGAATTTTTATAGTGTAATTATAACGATGACGATTGGTTTATGCTGTTATAAATTATTAACATAAGCAATTTCTGCAATGTATTTTTTGTGTTTGTAATGTAAACACTTTACCGTATTAATAGCATTTCTTTTCAAATAATATTATTGTATTATAACATAGTAAATAGTTTTTATTTATTTAATTTTTTTATTTAATTTTGCCTAAGTTTAATTTCATGGAAATTAATTAAAAATATGCAGTCAAAGTTTTTAAGTTCTCGCTAAATCTAATAATTTGCTGGAATAGTCGTATTACCCTGTTGAGTGCTCTATTTTACGTAATTCCATCTAATTCAGCTTCTCAAAAACACATATTTATGCTTGTTGCATTTTCAAAATTTTCTATTTTCTATAGATATTTACAAAAATTAATTACTTGTTGATTGCAACTTCATAATTATTTCAGGTTGTATTACAAAGGTTGCTCTCGCAAATATACATACAGTGAATCTTCGATTCATTGTATTCTATTGTATATTGTGTTATATTCTACATACCGGGTTCGAATCCCGATCAGGTATAGTATTTTTCACACACGCTACAATTCAATCATCTCATCCCTCTGAATATATACCTAATTATGGTTCCGGAGGTTAGAAATAAAAAAAAATAAAAAAATAGTATTATATTCAAGATATATAGAGTACGAGTATATCTGTCGAGTTATTGTACAATACTATTACTGGCTAATGTTATATGATAATATACACAATGAGCTGTTGTGTTTTTTCTAGCTCTTCTTCTTCAATACAGGGATTAGGTTGTTTAGATCTGTTCTGGTACCTATCGTTTTCTGGTCTCCCCACGTCTCTTCTTCTCGCAGGCTGATAAGCTAAGGTAGCTCCTGGTATTATGTCTCGCGTCATCCTATTCAAGTGATTGTACCATCTTTGTTTGTTTTGTTTTATTCTGTCGTTTAAAGGTTGTACTGAAAGCCCACTTCGTATATCCGCTATTCCTGATCCCGTCCCTCCGTGTGCAACCATATACATTACGTAAAAATCACATCTCTAAGGCCTGAGGTTTTAATGCAAAAGTTAAAAGAATTCCGAGAATGTTGGATTACAAATAAATTAATATAAGAAAAAATGTAACTTGTCCGAAGGTAATTTCTGATGGCGTGGAGATTTGAACCTTAGAACTCTCGACTTCGAAATCAGCTGATTTGTTATCATATTCACCTAGATTGTACTTTGTTTCACATGACATTTGTCTTATTAAGGCGCACGCGTACAATTCGATAATAAACTCGTCAAATATAAAAATATAAAATCAAAGATAAAGCTGTTTAGACGTCCCTAAACAGCCCACCGGGCTGGTCTAGTGGTTAACGCGACATCACAAATCAGCTGATTTCGATGTCGAGATATCTAAGGATCAAATCCTAGTAAAGGTAGTTATTTTTATACGGATTTGAATACTAGATCGTAGATACCGGTTCTTTGGTGGTTGGGTTTCATTCAACTACGATACTCAAAAGTGACCGACTTCAGATTTGTACAAGACTAGGAGTGACCGACTTCAGATTTGTACAAGACTACACTTCAGTCACATTCATTACATTCATTCAATAAGGATGATCCTTATTCGTCCTTATTCATACTTATTCGTCCTCTGAAGTAATACCTTATGGTAGTTCCGGAGGGTAAACAGATAAAGAGAGAGTCGTCCTTAAACACATGCGATTGCATTATTAAAACACAAATTAAAGGATTTATTTTCATGTTATCTGATTGCTAATTTGTATTCTTCACCGAATTCAAACGTTGTCTGTTGTTAAATTAGGTCATATATACTTTATAAATTTGCAAAATTTATTTTCAAGAAAATCTATTTATTTATATTTTAGTTTGGCAATATAACAGAATTATGGAGTTTTTATCACAGTTTCATGCGCTCTAAATTCTTCTTTTTTCTTGATTTTTTTGTTTTTCCGAACATATTTCACAATAATCATCACTTTTTTTTTAATGTAAGATTCATTTTTTTAAAGCAGTTCTGTATATATCTTTATCGTATTAAGTTTTAACTCTTTCAATTATGTTTAATGTAATTATTATTTTTGTAACTATGATGCATTTTTATAAATAGGTAAACCACAGTTCTTTTGTGTAAAATTCGAAATTAGTGATAATTGTGTGTGACAGTGGTAATTGTGTGTACTAAGGACATTTTTCATTTTTGTTATGTTAAAAAAATAATTGATGGCCATAATGGTTATTCCTGCTGTCTTGTATAAGTATAACTATTTCAGTGGTTCATTTCCCGCAGAAATTTTATTTCTGACAAGTGTATTATTTAAAATAACAATAATACAATTTTATCGGGTAATTTAACCGTAATTCAATTTACTAAAAAAAACTTATTTAACTTATAAATATGTATGTAAATAAATGATTTCTAATACTATTAGAAATGTGTTTTATCGTTTGAGAATTTCTTCGATGTTGAAAGAGTTTGGTTTATCTCTAATTTCAAAGTTACCTGAATTGAGGTTTTCTTTCTTCATATTTTATTAATATGTGTATTTGTATATGACACCAAATACCCTATTTATGTTAGTTGGTAACGATTTATATTTTATACGGATTTATTTTTTTTTGTATCCAACCAAGAGTCAGCACAGGGCCATTGCGAGAATAAGGGAGATTGAGCATTGAAGAAAGTGAACTCTTTATTGACAGAATTGTAATGGCTGATACTGTTGACTGAATCCGATATAGCGCCTAATTTGATATACCTCAGTGGACCGTAAGCGGAGTTTTAATTACATAAACTTAACCGTGCGTGACTAAAGCATTCTGTTTTTTTATTTCTATAGCAGCCGAGACCAAAAAGCTATTACGATTGTAGGATAAATACCAAACTGATTTACTGCAGGTATTATGTTTCTAAGTGGTGGTATTTCTGAATGTAGAATACTTACTCGTTATGGTTATGGGACTTCAGCTCACTGCAGGCTGTTGTCTATGGCCAAAGATATTAAACTATTTTTTCTGTTTAGCTGCATATGTACAATTTAGGAACTTATGTTTTAGAAACGATAAAATTACGGCAAATATCTTTAAATACTTGGTGAAGAATGCGGTAGACTGCCTTTATAAAGATAAGTATCGTATTCTCTGTGGCTGAATGCATTTTTTCAAATAAAGACATTCGGTTTTTTCATTAATATCTCGGCTTTTGTAGTATTATAACTGGATTAATGACGCGGAAAAGCTGCATCTATCCTAGGTCTATTTCATATGCTGTAATTTCATAGGTCTACATTTTGCAGTAATTCATCTTGTGTACGTAAGGAATACTTGAGCGTTAGAATATTTTAGTGTGTAGGACACAGTCCTAGACCTAGCGGGCAAATTGTATTAAACACGAACAAAATAAACTTTATTTAAAAAAAAAGCAACTTTTCTGTCAATTACTTCGATATTTTACGAGTAATAAAGATCTGTTGATGATACTTATCGATAATTCGAACTGTAAGGTGCAATTTAATAAAGAATGGTGACAGAAGGAACATTGTAATCCATGTTTAGATTCTACAGCACGTTATTATGAGTTACAATAAACCGTTTTTTCTCGAAATATCTAACGTAGACAAGAATCAATAGAAAAAAGGAAAAAACTTCCAGCTTATAAAAGATTAATTAAATATTCATACGGTATTACATTAATTTTACCTTAACATAATAGAGATGAATCCATTGAATTTAGTGTAAGATTCATTTTAATTATTACCAACAGTATTTTATTATAATGATAACTATTTTTGGAAAGAAAGATAGTAGAGGTGGACTGTTTTAGATGTCAGCATGAAGATGCGTAATTGAAATAATTATTTTTATGAGAATTTTTATTTTTTAATTATTAATATGTATGTATAATGTGTGTGTATATATTATATATACATTTATATATATATATATATAATGAGTTAAAAGAAAACGAACGAGTGTAGCCAATAACTTTTATAGCATTCTTTTAAGCTTCAGAAAAGAAATGTACTAGAAAAAAATATTTAAAAGAAAGAGAAAGTCGAGTAAAATATAAGGGTAGAAAGATATGGCTTTGTTATGGAGTCTGAAACTGTTGTATATTCTTGTCCTGGTCCAACCTGATCTAAATTGTATTTTACATAGCCTACGATGAATTTCTGTAATTATGCTTTTATCTGTATATTTGTGAGGGATATGAGTAATTAGCAAAATTAGATTACATGTATGTTATAGTCGGTAGGCTGTCCACTTTGTAAATTTTACTTTTCCAATTAGTGATATCTTTAATTTATGGCTCTAATTGCCGTGTAACCTATTACTAAGCTGTTTACTCAACATATACATTACATTAAGATAAAAGATTTTCTTGTTTTAAAATAAGAAATTTTTACATTTACTAGCGCACTGGTTAAGGTAAAATAAGCGATACTGGTTTAGAAGAGTCGATCAGTAAGATAACCACTATACCATTCAGTACATTCATGCAATAGTCCATTAGGCTTTTTATACAGCCCTTTAATAGCTGGATTGTAGTTATATTGAGATAAAACCGAATTAATTTTTCAATAAATTTAGGTATAGGATTAAAGAGGTATGGTAAGGTTTAGATATAGGAAAAATATGCAATTTAGAAAATGTTTTCAGAGTGCAGTTTAATTGACTATTTTGTTGTTAATTTTTGTAACTGCTGTATGTAGTGTAAATTTAATCAAAATTTCACTGCATTCTGTAATGATGCAATGTTCACTTAACATAGTAATTTTAATAAACGTCACACAATAAAAAATAATATATGAGTTTTATATTACATATAAACTTGGTTCTATTCTGGGAGATATTACTCTTAGTTTCTCATTTTCGACAGTTTTACATTGGGACGAGTTCAACGTTCCATAACTATTAATATTGTATTTAAAAAAAAAAAAAAATTAATATACACGTATATTTAAGAACAGTGTTTTTATTTATCTCTTAAGTTTTAAAAAACCCTTCCGGTTATCAGTTTCAATATGACAGTTACTTCTTTTATAAAAAAAAATATTATTTCGGTCCTTGGTAAAGATAATTTCTGTTTTTTAGAACATTTGCATTGAGATTACAGATAACATTAGGAAGGAAAATTTTTTTGAAGGAAGAGGAATTTTCATTTAAACAAGTGGAAATCTCGGCTTTAAGTTATAGAAGAATACAGTCACTTCACAGGTGCTTCGCAGCGAAACAGCTGTACAGATAGATACAATAGTAACATGCATTCCACTTTTACGTCATACGTTTCACGATGCATTAATGGAAATATTCTTCATTCCTTCAAAACCCCCTTTTCCAGTTTAATTGGTGATTGAAATTTTGAACTTCATGTACGAAACAAAATATTATTGTTAAAAGATATAGTTCTGTGCAAAAAAAAAATTTTCTATCTTTAGCGATATCAATAATAATTTTATAACCACAGACAAACTGTTCTTAAGTATACTTGAAAGTTAATTTTTAATTTACACATGCGTAGTTTAATTCCCATTGGTTTTTTTTTTAATTAAAGTGAAATAATAACGCTAAGAAGAACAAGGTTTAATGTAAGTAACTCCGAATTTTCTGAAGTTTTACTTAGTAGTTAAGTTTTGTTTTTAGTATTGAATTTTAGTAATCAAATTGTTTTGTGTCGTCTAAAAATATAAATTTTTCCTTAGGGAATTGTCCATATCATATGATGTGAGAGCAATCTCACTTCGTTAAACACTGGGGACTAATTGATATTCAAAGAACTGAAATCTGTTCATCATATATATATATATATATGTAGATCAAAAGATGAGTTTTTGGTTTCTAGATACGGTATTGGCTTCATTTTATAGATTTTGGGGCCGAATTTTATAAAACCTTTTGTTTTTGAATTTAATAATGATTATATCCCATATACTTTCAAAACGTTGAACCTTTTCGAATTGCATTATCATGTAACCTGTAGGGAAAGCGCCTGAAAAATACGTAAATTGTTTTTTAATGTTAATCAAAAACCACCGATTAAATTTATAGTTTAGGAAAATATTCAGTGATGTCAATATCAGTAATTCACCGTAAAAATATTTACACGTTTCAAAATAAAGATTTATTTTATTCCTAAGTATTACGAAAACTTAAAAACAAATAGTTTTTTTTTCTAGATAAGAGGTTTGACTTATTGCCGATGGAAATGTCTTTTATAGAGTAACTACTTTTTTATGTAGGTAATAAAATGATTAATATAAATAAAAAATAATTATTTAAAAAAGACAGTAATGAATAAATTATTACTGCTTATTTTCGAAATATTCTTCTTTACGATAGTAATTAATTATTACAATAGCCTATTAAACGATTAGACTATTAACTAACCATTAATCTCAATCTGTTAACCTAATTTTAAGATACTAAGAAAGACGATCAAAATAAACTTGTGACTTGTGACCTACATCCATGACCAATCTGTTATGAAGTTTAATTATTATTATTATTATTTATTTTTTTTTTTATGTAAGCTAATGTACAATTTTTATTCCGCTTTACAAATCCAAAGCAATATTTAAAAAAAATTAATTACGTGTAAATAAAAATAAATTAATAAATGCATTTTTTGTCTTTATTGTAATGTATTACAGTATATAATACTTTTATATTATATTTGTTTATTTTATTACAAAAATAAAATTGTAAAATTTAAATACGATTTAACATTGTTTAATATAAATTTTATTTATGTTTTATGTTTAACTGCAGTGCACGTAATTTTGCTGAAATAAGTTATTAATATATATAGTATGATGTGCAAAAAAAAAAACAAATTTTTTTTTAAGAATTCTTAAAAACTATGCGGAATCTATAAATTTGACTAATGCTACTTACAGAAAAAATTGTTGTTACTTTTAAAGTCGATTAGAACAGAATTACCAAAAATTACATTTACTGGGGGTCCATAATTTTACTAAAGTGAAATAGGGAAGAAATAAATATTAAGAATATTGGGAAATTTTACCAAGGACCCAATTTGAATTTAAGAGGTCATGGAAAATCGAATATTAACATTCGATATTATATGATGAAGATTTAAACTCGTTAAAATTTTAATAAGTGCTCGGATCTCATTTGTTTTGATGTGGGGTTATATTTGCTGCGAGTACTACCGTCTTTTGACCTACTCGGTGTATTCCATTTATCTTACAGATGGTAGTTTGCGGATAGAGCCTCTGTTGTTCGTCGGTCGGTTAGTCACCAGATAAACGTTATCTCTGTTGTGTTATTATATGTCGTGGCTATGTTGTACCAGTAACAGCAAACGATGCATGACCGGAGATGCAGCGATTGTAGTCGTGTTATGCGAACACGTACAGTCAGTTAATGTACGATATGTGTCGGTTACACTGACCGCTAGTGCATCAATGATGACGTTGTATATGACACGAGTACATATTGTACATCGTACTACTTACATAGTTACTATATTCTCTGTCTGTTCTGTCCCGGTCACATGACTCGGTAATGCGGTTAACCGCAGGAGCGGTGCCGCTGCCTGTGGTGATGTGGCGTGAAAGTTCTGCTCGCCTGCTTTGTAATGTGCTCGCTGTTCTGCTAATTGAAATTATAATCTGTACCTGTTCCGCCTCGCCCTACCGCCGTCCTTGAGGTCAAAGGTCAACTCCAGGAAGCTATACCAGCTAGCTGGCCGGTGTTCATCTATACTATTGCCTTTAATCCTTTACTATTCTATTCCGTCTGTACCAACATCGGAATAATTAAATTACTTATATTTTTTAGTATAGTGGCGTGAAAAGAAGAATCTTTAATTATCAATCGGTTGTCTAATTTAACAGTGCCTATATTGTATTCAGTACCTTTGAACGGTTCAGTACTGTTTCATGTCACTGTGTTTTTTTTTTATAAATCTATCTTGTAGAAATAATTTGTTATTGATGATGTCATTGTCGAAATTAAAATATTAAAATTAATAGTCGATGCAGAGTTATGTTTAACCTCGCTTTGTTAAATTCTTTGTGTCATTTATATATAAATATACTTTTTTTTTTCATAAAATTAATTATTTTATTTCTAAATTTAGTACAAATTGCTAAGGGTAAATAAAATAAATTATTTGTCTATTCAGGACATGATGTTTAGCAGATTGTATAGCTAATATATTGAAATCGATTAAGTTCACTCAATTTCATTATATTATTAAGAGTTTTGTCATTTTTAAATTTAATG